>CM046442.1:50952117-50954617 GCA_025506515.1 Flaveria trinervia
CCAATATTTAAATATAACGTTGGATTCTAAAATTTTTTTTTATTAATAGTCTATGAGACATAAAGGGTATTAATAAATGAAATATATAATTATATCAACGATTACTAAAATGGAACTTTGTAAAATCTTGTAGATGGCCGACCACACCAACGCTAATAACGATGTACCAAACCAAAACAACCAATCTCTTAGGGCGATCCTTCAAAGGGATCGTCTAACACCTAACAACTTCATGGATTGGTACCGCAACTTGAGAATTGTTCTCAAGCAAGAAAAGCGGGCCTACATTCTTGATGATCCCATCCCCGATGAACGTAACGAGGAAGATGTGGAGGCCTATAATGATTGGGTTAAATATGTGGAAGACTCCGTCCAAGTCTCTTGCTTAATGTTAGCAAGTATGACACCCGAACTCCAAAGGAGTATGAGCTCCATGGAGCCTATGACATGATCACTCAGTTGCGGGAAACGTTCCAGCAACAAGCTAGAGTGGAGCGCTTCGAAACGGTTCGAGCGCTTCATGCATGTCGGATGGAAGAATCCCATTAGTTTCGTCTTATGTTCTTAAGATGAAAAGCCACATCGACCGCCTTCAAAGGCTAAATTGTCCTGTCTCAAAGGAGTTGGCCACAGATTTGATCCTTAATGGACTATCTAAAAGGTTTGAGGCATTCGTCATGAATTACAACATGAACGGATGGGACAAGAGCATAAATGAACTTCATTCGATGCTCAAATCAGCTGAGGCGGGAATGGGTAAAAGGTTTTACCCGTTCTCACCATTAATGAAGGTGGGAGAAAAAGAGTCTCTACCCCCTCCTAAGGCAAATGTTGCAAAAGGAAAGGGGCACGTTGAAGAAAGGGGAAGATGGTTGTTAGGGCGGAACCTCCGAAGCCCAAGGAAAAGAAGCAAAAGGTTGCTGTAATGACCCATGCTTCAATGTGGTGAGATAGGGCATTGGATGAGAAATTGTCTAGTCTATCTCAAGAGTTGAGAGAAAAGAGGGATGCAGGGCAAACCTCAGGTATAATTTACATGATACATGTTGAACTAAATGTTATTTCTTCTAACACATGGGTGTTAGATACCGGATGTGGAACTCACATTTGCAATTTATTGCAGGGGTTCAAAAGAAATGAGCATTATGCAAAAGGGAAATAAGTCTATTCATGGGCAATGGTGCAAAGGTTCACGTTGAAGCCCAAGGAGACTACATTTGAAGCTTCCAAGTGGTTTGGAAGTCATTTTATATAATGTATTATATGCTCCTAGTTTGACTAGGAACATAATTTCTGTTTCCCGTTTAAGACAATATGATTATGATTTCAAGTTTGTTGACAATGATATTCATGTTTCTTTAAATCATATGTTTTATTTTAAGGCCATACCTTGTAATGGTATTTATGAATTGGTTCATGAAACACAACATATGATAGCTCAATATACCAAGCAACCACCAAAAGACTCAAATTAGATTTGAATGATACCTACCTTTGGCATTGCCGTCTTGGTCATATAAACAAGAACGTATACAAACACTTCAAAAGAACGGTCTTTTAAAAACAAATGAATATGATTCATTTGATGTATGTGAATCTTGTTTACAAGGAAAAAAGGCACCCTTTAGTGGAACTAACGAAAGGGCAAAGATTTATTAGGTATCATACATTCGGATGTATGTGGTCCTTTTAAGCCAATGACTAGACGGTGAAATATACTTCATTACCTTTATCGACGATTATAGTCGCTATGGGTATGTGTACTTATTAAGGCACAAAGATGAAGCTTTTGAAATGGTCAAAATCTTCAAGAATGAAGTAGAAAATCAACTCAACAGGTCAATTAAAATTCTCCGCACCGATAGAGGTGGCGAATACCTAAGTGATGTTTTTCAAGATCATCTTAGGAGTTGTGGGATTGTCTCACAACTCACTCCACCTGGAACACCACAACATAATAGTGTGTCTGAGAGGAGGAATCGAACCTTATTGGATATGGTTCGATCTATGATGGCTAGAAGCACATTACCTCTATCATTTTGGGGTTTCGCTTTGCTCTCCGCAGCCTGTATTCTGAATATGGCCCCAACAAAAAGGTGGAAAAGACACCTTTTGAGATATGGCATGGAAGAGTTCCATCCCTATCGTACTTAAGGGTCTGGGGTTGTGAGGTTTATGTTAAGACTCCCACCCCAAACAAATTAGATGTCCGATCCACCAAGTGTATCTTTGTTGGATATCCTAGAGATTCTATGGGATATTATTTCTATGATCCACTGGAACAAAAAGTGTTTGTTGCCGGAAAGGGTGAGTTCTTAGAAACTAAGTTCCTTATGGAAGGAACTAGCAGTAGAACAGTGGATCTTAAGGAGGATCAAGAAACACAGCCCAATGCACGTTTGGTTGAAACTAGCACTCAACGTGAGGATGATGAGGATGATCAAGCGGTTGATCAATACACACAAAACGTATCCACCTGAAAGATACGGATATTTCATGG
>CM046442.1:50964617-50983443 GCA_025506515.1 Flaveria trinervia
GTATGTATGTTTATGTAGGCATGTATGTAATATCATTGTATGTATGTATTTATGTACTATGTATCTCTGTATCTAGTATGTATGTATGTACTTATGTATGTATGTAGTAGGTATGTATGTATGTATGTACATATGTAGGTGTGTATGTATTATGTATGTTTGTATGTATGTATGTATGTACGTATGTATGAGTATCTATGTATTTATGTATGTAGGGATGATGTATGTATGTATGTATGTTTGTACGTACGTATGTATGTATGTATGTATCTATATATTATGTATATATCTATGTATGTATGTATGTATGTATGTATGTATGTATGTATCTAGTGTTTTTCTTTACCTCTGTAGTATCTATGTATGGTATGTGTGTATGTACGTATCTCGTATGTATGCATATCTATACGTATGTATGTAGGTATGTATGTACATACGTATGCATGTATGTACGTAGGTACGTGCGTATATATTATTTTGTTTATGTATGTTGTTCTTATGTTGTATTATGTATGTTTGTTGGGTATGTGTGTATATTGTAGGTACGTACGTAGGTATGTATGTATGTATGTATGTATGTATGTATGTATGTATATACGTATGTATGTAGGTATGTACGTATGTATGTATGTACGTACGTATCTATGCATTTACATACGTACGTATGTATGTATGTATGTATGTATGTATGTATGTATGTATGTATGTATGTATGTATGTATGTATGTATGTATGTATGTAAGTATGTATGTATGTATCTATGCATGTATGTATATATTATGTATGTATGTATGTATATATGTATGTATGTATATATCTATGTATGTATTGTATTTATGTACGTATGTATCTCTATCTGTATGTATGTATGTAGTATGTATGTATGTATGTATGTATGTATGTACGTATGTAGGTGGTATGTATATATGTAGTTGTATGTATGTATGTACGTATGTATGTACGTACGTATGTATGTATTATGTATGTATAGATGATGTATGTATGTATGTATGTTTTACGTACTATGTATGTATGTATATCTATGTATGTATGTATGTTTCTATTATATGTAAGGACGTATGTATGTATGTATGTATATTGGTATATATGTACGTATGTATGTACGCATGTACGTATGTATGTATGTATGTATGTACGTATGTATGTTTATATGTATGTATGTATCTATGTATGTATGCATGTATTTATGTATGTATGTATGTGTGTATGTATGTATGAATGTATGTATGTATGTATGTAGGTATGTATGTATGTATAAATATATGTATGTATGTATGTTTGTATGTATGTATGTATGTACGTATGTATGTACGTACGTACGTATGTATGTATGTATGTATGTATGTATGTACGTATGTATGTATGTATCTATGTATGTATGTATGAATCTATGTATGTATGTATGTATGTACGTATGTATGTACTTATGGATGTATGTATGTATGTATGTACGTATGTATGTATCTGTATAGATGTATGTATACATGTATGTATGTATGTATGTATGTATGTATGTATGTATGTATGTATGTATGTATGTAGGTAGGTATGTACTTATGTATGTATGTACGTATGTATGTATGTATGTGTCTATGTATGTATTTACGTATGTATGTATGTATGTAAGTATGCATGTAGTATGTATGTATCTATGTATGTATGTATGTGTATGTATGTATTTATGTACGTATGTATGTATGTATGTATGTGGTATGTATGTATGTACGTATGTATGTATGTATGTACGTATGTATGTATGTATGTATGTACGTATTTATGTATGTATGTATGTATCTATGTATGTATATATATGTTGTATGCGTCTCTGTATGTATGTTATGTATGTATGTATGTATGTATGTATGTATGTATGTATGTATGTATGTATGTATGTATGTATTTATTTATTATGTATGTATGTATGTGTTATGTATGTATGTATGTACGTATGTATGTATGTAGTTTGTATGTATGTATGTAAGTATGTATGTATGTATCTATGTATGTATGTATGTATGTATTATGTGTGTATGTATGTAGTATGTATGTATGTATGCATGTATGTATATATCATTGTATGTATGTATTTATGTACGTATGTATCTATGATCTATGTATTATGTATGTACTTATGTATGTATGTATGTAGGTATGTATGTATGTATGTATGTATGTATGTTGTATGTACGTATGTAGGTGTGTATGTATATATGTATGTTTGTATGTATGTATGTATGTACGTATGTATGTACGTATCTATGTATTTATGTATGTATGGATGATGTATGTATGTATGTATGTTTGTACGTACGTATGTATGTATGTATGTATCTATATATGTATGTATATATCTATGTATGTATGTATGTATGTATGTATGTATGTATTTCTGTACCTCTGTATGTATCTATGTATGTATGTGTGTATGTACGTATCTATGTATGTATGTATATCTATACGTACGTATGTAGGTATGTATGTACATACGTATGCATGTATGTACGTAGGTACGTACGTATATATGTATGTTTGTATGTATGTATGTATGTATGTATGTTGGTATGTATGTATGTGGGTATGTGTATATATATGTAGGTACGTACGTAGGTATGTATGTATGTATGTATGTATGTATGTATGTATGTATATACGTATGTATGTAGGTATGTACGTATGTATGTATGTACGTACGTATCTATGCATTTACATACGTACGTACGTATGTATGTATGTATGTATGTATGTATGTATGTTTGTATATTATGTATGTATGTATTTATGTATGTTTGTACGTATATGTCATGTATTATGTATCTATGTATGTATGTATGAATCTATGTATGTATGTATGTACGTATGTATGTACTTAGGATGTATGTATATGTATAGATGTATGTATACATGTATGAATGTATGTATGGTATGTATGTATGTGTGTATAGTATGTATGTATGTATGTATGTATGTATGTATGGATGTATGAGTATGTATGTAGGTATGTACTTATGCATGTATGTACGTATGTAGTGTATGTGTCTATGTATGTATTTATGTATGTATGTATGTATGTATGTATGTAAGTATGTATGATGTATGTATGTATGTATGTCTGTATGTATGTAGTATGTATGTATGTATTTATGTACGTACGTATGATGTATGTATGTATGTATGTATGTATGTAAGTATGTATGTATGTATGTAAGAATGTATCTTTGTATATATGTATATATGAATGTATGTATGTATTTATGTATGTAGGTATTTATGAATGTAAGTATGACGTTTGTATGTATTTATTATATATGTAGTACATATGTATGCATGTATGTACGTATGCATGTATGTACGTGTGCATGTATTACGTCACGTATGTATGTATGTAGTATGTATGTATTGTATGTATATATGTTGTATGTATGTATTATGTATCTATGTATGTATGTATGTATGTATGTATCTATGTATGTATCTATGTATGTATGGATGTATTTATGTATGTATGTATGTGTGTATGTATTATGTTGTATGTATGTATGTATGTGTATGTAGGTATGTATGTATGTATAAAATATGTATGTATGTATGTTTGTATGTATGTATGTATGTATGTATGTACGTACGTACGTATTGTATGTATGTATGTATTATGGTATGTATGTATTATGTTATATGTATGTGTATGTATCTATATATTCTGTACCTCTGTATGTATCTAGGTGTGTGTGTATGTATGTACGTATGTATGTATGTATGTATGTATGAATCTTAATGATTGATCATAAGTAAATTTGAGTAAAGGCGAATATCATTTGGTATCCTCCGACCTGAGATACATATTGAGTTTGATATTCACTAAGTATTATACCTTGAGCTAATCTTCATTGTCCTGACATAGTGGACAGTACATAAGGGTATGTTCGATATAACACGAAGTGTTTGTGAGAAACGTATGTAGTCAAGATGGAATTTGTTCCTCTTATCGTGAGAGTTAGATGTCTAAGGCCTGATTAAGTTAATCAACAAGGAATGATCATTCTGTGTCCTTGGATTTAACATGACATTTGTGACAAAAGGATAGATGATTGATTCACCTAAATCTTTCAAGTAGGGTACTTGAAAGGGATATGTTATTGAATGGCTATAAGTCATGCGTATTAAGGGTAGTAAACCGTTGTTAGGCGGTATTTACTGCTTGCATCAATCTCTATGAATCTTGGGCAAGTGGGAGATTGAAGGATCCTGTGTGCCCAGACACTTAGAAGATGGATGTGGTTAATACGTTATGATCCAAGTCGGGTTATACCCAATAACAAGCTTAGCAACACCAATTTATGTTAATTGATGATATGATCATGCAATTAAATATTTACACCAATTTAGAAAATGGGTTTTCTAAATAAATTGCATAAGAGATGGAACAAATTATAAGGATAATTTGTTGATGTGTTTATTGTTATTCTTGTCATTTAAAAGGGGTTTAAATAACACTAATAACACATGAGTGTACTTTAATTAAATTGTTTAATTAAAGAGCACATATGTCACACTTATAAATAATGTCTAGAGAGTAACCTTTTATTGTGTGATATGACTAGTGACAATATGTTATGTGTTACAAAATTAAAAGGGGGGAACTTTTTCAAACTTGTTGGTTTGGCCGCCCCTTTTAATTTGATAGGACCAAATTGTGTCTTGAAAACACACACAATACTTTACTAGCCAAACACTCAATTGAATCACATTCTTCTAAGACATGCAAAACACAAAAGCTCTCTTCTCTCTCTCCCTCTCAAGTTACGGAACTGGGCAGCAGCTTTGAAGCTCTTGGAGATCGATTTTGTGTTGATTTTGGTGGTGTTCTTCCTAACAAGAAGGTGTCTTGCAAAGAGCTTGGGGGTAAACACACTTGAGGGCTTCTTCCTTGAAGTCTTGGCCAAGATTTGAGCATCTAAACCCTATCTTCCTTGGTCGTTTTGCTGCTGGAAGAAGGTAGTTATCACAGCTCATTGAAGCTGTGATTTTATGTTGTTTTACATTTGCTAATAGCTTGTTCATTCACATATAAAAGATCCTATTGATTTGGGTTTTCGTTATTCATCTTAAAACAGCTTATAGAACACGATTTTTCAGATTATAAACATGTTATAATCCTTAACATCCGCTGCGTTTTTCTGAAAGTATAAAAGGTTAAACTATGTTTTGTGTTCTATCAAACCCAATAATGGCATCAAGAGCCGGTTATGTGGATGACTTGCTTGTTTTGTCTTTAAATTGGTTTTAAGGAATGATTATAAGCTTAGTATAGGCTGGATTTGGGCTGCTAAGTTCATATGATATGAAACCCCAATCTTTCAAAGTCATATCACACATGCTTGTGATTAAACTTTGAAAGATATACATGTTTGTTGTTTGTTTTGTATGGACAAAATAAAACCCGAAATTTCAGTTTATGTTGGCTGAAATTTCGTGGTTTTAAGAGGGTTTTCATTATATTTTGGATGATAGATAGATGCTAGTTTTAGTGCATAACCTAGCCATTGACCTTGTGGTTGTTTGGATGTTTGTAATGGTTGTATTCATTCATTCAATTGGGTTGTATCATTTGTTGTTTGTGCTTTGTTTCAAATGTAATTTATTTATTATTGGGTTGTAATGAATAGATTAGGTGTATTTTCATTTTACTAGATATCTTGTATTAGGACTTTATATCTGTAATATGAAGAGATACACATGGAAGCACAAAGGAAGGTCATGAAAGAAACATGGAGCATTTTGGATGCGGTTTCAAGTGGGAGGCTTTTGGATGTTTTCCATTTGCTTTGTTTGTGACCCTTAGGAATGACCTATGGACCACACTTGTGATGGCAAACAAGTGTGGACCACTTTAGATGCTGTGGTTATGCACAATGCACATATGGTTGTTTATGTTTAGTTGATTGTTTGTTGTTTGATTGTTTGGTTGATATTTGGATATTCATAACAAACTCATTAACAAACTTAACAAGCTGAAAATTGATGGTTCTTAAAAGTTTAATAAAGTTACTAAAATGGTTTAATGATTTTAAAGATTAAAATAGGTTTAATCTAAGAACCATAGGGTACCTTGTATTTGAAAGCATGCAAATACAAGAACATAGAGTTTTCTAAACTAGAATTATGCAACCTCTATACATTTCTTTAACAAGATCAACACCGTCCTTTTACACAACACTTGAGTCACTTGGGAACTCTTAGTAGGATAAAGGTCACCTAACCACTTTAAGGGAACTTGTGATTTGAGGTGAGAATGCCTTATTTGTGGGATAAAGGTCACCTAACCACTTGTTTTGGCAAACTCACACGTGGGTGTAAGTAGGGTGTCTTGATTGCAAATCATGCAAATGGATCGATGGTCAAAGAGGGACTACAATGTGTGTTTTGCTCACAATATGTTTATGTACATGCCGATACATATGATGTTCAAGTCGATCCATATTTCTAGAAGTTGCAAATGGTTGCAATCGTCAAACGTTGACCACTTATTAATTTAAAAACGTGGGATAAAGGTCACCTAACCACAATTTAAATGTAATGTTGGGTTCTAGATTTTAATATGAAAAGACCTTGAAAGGCATTTATTATTAAAATTACAATATCGAAAATACTAAAATAAAACTTTGTTAAAATTTTGTAGATGGCCTCAAATAATGATAATTCCGATAACTCTTCCGCGTCCAACCAATCTCTACGAGCGATCCTCCAAAAGGAACGTCTAAATCATAACAACTTCATCGATGGTATCGAAACTTGAGAATCGTTCTAGCAAGAGAAAAGATCGTATGTTTTAGACGACCCTATCCCCGATCAACCTAGCAAGGATGATGAGGAGGCCTATAACGATTGGCTGAAATACACTGAGGACTCCGTCCAGGTGTCTTGTCTCATGCTAGCGAGCATGACTCCAGATCTCCAAAAGGAGTATGAACACCACGGAGCTTACGACATGATAACCCAACTGAAGGAACGTTCCAACAGCAAGCAAGGGTTGAGCGCTTCGAAACGGTTCGAGCACTCCATGCATGTCGTATGGACGACAACCAATCTGTTTCATCTTATGTACTTAAGATGAAAAGTCACATTGACCGCCTCGAGAGGCTTAATTGCCCCGTCTCGAAGGAATTGCCACGGATTTGATCCTAAATGGCCTTACCAAGAAGTTTGAGACATTCGTGTTGAACTACAACATGAATGCATGGGACAAAAGCATTGGTGAGCTTCACTCAATGCTCAAAACGGCTGAGGCGGCCATGGGTAAAAGGGTTTTACCCGTTCTCACCATCAATGAAGGTGGGAACAATAAAAGGCCTCGTCCCGCACCCAAGGCAAAGGTTGCAAAGGGTAAGGGACCCGCTTGGGGAAAAGGAAAGCGGGTGGCAAGGATGCCACCCAAACCACAAGAGAAAAAGCAAAAGGTTGCTACTAACGACCCATGCTTCAAGTGTGGGGAGATTGGACATTGGGCAAGGAATTTTCCTGTCCATCTCCAAGAGTTGAAAGCAAAGAGGGATGCCGGGCAGACCTCAGGTACAATATACATGATTCATATTGATTTAAACATGATATCCTCTAACACATGGGTATTAGATACCGGATGTGGAACTCACATTTGCAATTTGTTGCAGGGGTTCAAAAGAAGTAGTGACTTCAAGAAAGGGGATGTAAGCCTCTACATGGGCAATGGGGCTAAAGTTCAAGTTGAAGCCCGTGGTGACTACATCTTGAAACTTCCAAATGGTTTGGAAGTGATTTTGAACAATGTTTTGTATGCTCCTAGTTTGACTAGGAATATTATCTGTAGCCCTGTTAAAACATTTGGATATGTATTATCATTTGTTGAAAAAGATATTCATGTTTCTTTTAATGGTATGTTCTATTTTAAAGCTATTCCCATTAATGGTATTTATGAATTGGTTCATGAAAATACTTTAAATAGCTCATTGTACCAAACTAACACCAAGAAACTCAAGTTGGACTTGAGTGATACCTATCTTTGGCATTGTCGTCTTGGCCATATAAACAAGAAACGTTTACAAACACTACAAAGAATGGTCTTTAAAAAACAAATGAATGTGATTCATTTGACGTTTGTGAATCTTGTTTACAAGGTAAAATGACTAAGACACCCTTTAGTGGAACTAACGAAAGGGCAAAAGATCTATTAGGATCATACATTCGGATGTATGTGGTCCTTTTAAGCCAATGACTAGGAATGGTGAAAGATACTTCATTACCTTTACCGACGATTATAGTCGCTATGGGTATGTGTACTTATTAAGGCACAAAGATGAAGCTTTGGAAATGTTCAAAATCTTCAAGAATGAAGTAGAAAATCAACTTAACAAGTCAATTAAAGTTCTCCGTACAGATAGAGGAGGTGAATACCTGAGTGATGCTTTTCAAGATCATCTTAGGAGTTGTGGGATTGTCTCACAACTCACTCCACCTGGAACACCCAACATAATGGTGTGTCTGAGAGGAGGAATCGAACCTTATTGGATATGGTTCGATCTATGATGGCTAGAAGCACATTACCCTATCATTTTGGGGTTTCGCTCTGCTCTCCGCGGCCCGTATTCTAATATGGCCCCAACCAAAAAGGTGGAAAGGACACCCTTTGAGATATGGCATGGAAGAGTTCCATCCCTATCATACTTAAGGTTTTGGGATGTGAGGCTTATGTTAAGACTCCCACCCCAAACAAATTGGAAGTCCGATCCACCAAGTGTATCTTTGTTGGATATCCTAGAGATTCTATGGGATATTATTCTATGATCCACTGGAACAAAAAGTGTTTGTTGCCAGAAAGGGTGAGTTCTTAGAAACAAAGTTCCTTATGGAAGGAGCTGGCAGTAGAACAGTGGACCTTGAAGAAGATCAAGAACCACAACCCTATGCACGTTTGGTTGAAACTAGCACTCAACATGATGAGGATGTTGAGGATGATCAGGGGGTGATAAATACACACAAAACGTTCGAAGAAGTGGTAGAATTAGTAATCCACCTGAAAGATACGGATTTTTCATGGATGGATGCTATGTGGTAGATTCAGATGAGCCAACCACATACCATGATGCAGTGTCCAATTCGGATTGTGACAAATGGCTTGAGGCCATGAACGTTGAGATGCAATCCATGTATGACAATCAAGTTTGGGAACTTGTTGTACCACCTCTTAATTCCAAGGTAGTTGGAAGTAAGTGGGTTTTCAAGAGAAAAAACGATATGCATGGAAACTTGGATACTTATAAAGCTAGACTTGTAGCGAAGGGTTTCACTCAAACTCAAGGGGTTGATTATGATGAAACTTCTCACCTGTTGCGATGCTAAAGTCTATAAGAATATTGTGCCATAAGCTGCTCATTATGATTATGAGATTTGGCAAATGGATGTCAAAACCGCTTTCCTAAATGGATATCTTGAGGAAGATGTCTATATGGTTCAGCCTGAAGGTTTTGTCGATCCAAAACATCCTAATAAAGTATGCAAGTTAAAGAAATCAATCTATGGATTGAAACAAGCATCGAGAAGCTGGAATCACCGTTTTGATGAGGAAGTAAAGAAATTTGGCTTCATCAAAAACGCTGATGAGGCTTGTGTGTATAAGAAGGCTAGTGGGAGCACAATAACTTTCCTAGTATTGTATGTTGATGACACATACTATTTGGAAATGACATTCCAACCCTGGAAGGTGTAAAAACCTGGCTTGGAAGTTGTTTTTCCATTAAGGATCTTGGTGAAGCCGCCTATATTCTGGGAATAAAGATCTATAGGGATAGATCAAGGCGGTTGATTGGTTTGAATCAAAGTGCGTACATTGATAAAATCTTGAAAAGGTTCAAGATGGAAAACTCTAAGAAAGGTACTGACCTATTCAAAGAGGAACAATATTGAGTACGACTCAATGTCCTAGCTCAAAGGATGAGCAAGATAAAATGAAGGCAATCCCATACGCATCAGCTATTGGATCCATCATGTATGCGATGATATGCACTCGACCGGACGTGTCATGTGCCTTGAGCATGACAAGTCGTTACCAGCAAAATCCTGGAAACAGTCATTGGATGGCTGTTAAGAACATACTTAAATACCTAAGGAGGACAAGAGATATGTTCCTGATCTATGGATCTGGTGACGAGGAGCTCGTTGTAAAAGGTTACACGGATGCGAGTTTCCAAACCGATCGTGACGATTCACGGTCACAATCGGGATACATTTTCATTCTGAATAGAGGAGCTGTCTCTTGGAAGAGCTCCAAGCAGGATGTGGTGGCTCTATCAACTACAAAATCAGAATACGTCGCCGCCTCATTGGCAGCTCAAGAAGCTGCATGGTTGAAGAAATTCATTGCCGATCTAGGGGTTATCCCTTCCATTCAGGAACCCCTAGAGATTTTTGTGACAACGAGGGTGCGATTGCTCAAATCAAGGAACCTCGTGCTCATCAAAAGACTAGGCACATTGAGCGGAGATTCAACTACATACGAGATGAAGTTGAAAAGGAAAGATATGTATTCGCAAAGTTCACACGGATCAAAACATTGCGGATCCTCTCACGAAGCTCCTTGAAAAGGCAAAGCATGAAGGTCATACTTGTGCCATGGGACTTCGATATTCAGTGATGGATTTGATCTGTAAATTTTGTATTGGATATGTGGAACTCTATATTATTTGAAAAATTATTTGGTTATAGTGTTTCAATTAATGTTCCTTTTAGCATGTTTTATCCATGAGTAAAATGTTTACTCTAAAATGTCCGTAGTCGCTCATACTTGTGGGAACAAGTGTGAGAGTAAGATTATTATGAACTTGGATGGTTGATATTCATAAGGATGAATATAGAGCAATGGGTTGCTACCAAGGTTTGTAGATATTGTGGGACACAAATATTGGACTAAACCGCATCTCAAATTTTACTACATGGAATCTTAATGATTGATCATAAGTAAATTTGAGTAAAGGCGAATATCATTTGGTATCCTCCGACTGAGATACATATTGAGTTTTGATATTCACTAAGTATATACCTTGAGCTAATTCTTCATTGTCCTGAAATAGTGGACAGTACATAAGGGTATGTTCAGATATAACACGAAGTGTTTGTGAGAAACGTATGTAGTCAAGATGGAATTTGTTCCTCTTATTCGTTGAGAGTTAGATGTCTAAGGCCTGATTAAGTTAAATCAACAAGGAATGATCATTCTGTGTCCTTGGATTTAACATGACATCTGTAACAAAAGGATAGATGATTGATTCACCTAAATCCTTTCAAGTAGGGTACTTGAAAGGGATGATGTTATTGAATGGCTATAAGTCATGCGTATTAAGGGTAGTAAACCGTTGTTAGGCGGTATTTACAGCTTGCATCAATCTTCTATGAATCTTGGGCAAGTGGGAGATTGAAGGATTCTGTGTGCCCAAGACACTTAGAAGATGGATGTGGTTAATATATTATGATCCAAGTCGGGTTATACCCAATAACAAGCTTAGCAAACACCAATTTATGTTTAATTGATGATATGATCATGCAATTAAATATTTACACCAATTTAGAAAATGGGTTTTCTAAATAAATTGCATAAGAGATGGAACAAATTATAAGGATAATTTGTTGATGTGTTTATTGTTATTCTTGTCATTTAAAAGGGGTTTAAATAACACTAATAACACATGAGTGTACTTTAATTAAATTGTTTAATTAAAGAGCACATATGTCACACTTATAAATAATGTCTAGAGAGTAACCTTTTATTGTGTGACATATGACTAGTGACAATATGTTATGTGTTACAAAATTAAAAGGGGGGAACTTTTTCAAACTGTGTTGGTTTTGGCCGCCCCTTTTAATTTGATAGGACCAAAATGTGTCTTGAAAACCACACACATACATTTACTAGCCAAACACTCAATTGAATCACATTCTTTAAGACATGCAAAACACAAAAGCTCTCTCTCTCTCTCCCTCTCAAGTTACGGAACTGGGCAGCAGCTTTGAAGCTCTTGGAGATCGATTTTGTGTTGATTTTGGTGGTGTTCTTCCTAACAAGAAGGTGTCTTGCAAAGAGCTTGGTTGGGGTAAACACACTTGAGGGCTTCTTCCTTGAAGTCTTGGCCAAGATTTGAGCATCTAAACCCTATCTTCCTTGGTCATTGCTGCTGGAAGAAGTAGTTATCACAGCTCATTGAAGCTGTGATTTTATGTTGTTTTACATTTGCTAATAGCTTGTTCATTCACATATCAAAGATCCTATTGATTTGGGTTTTCGTTATCATCTTAAAAAGCTTTATCAACAAGAACATTGAGCTAGAACAATAATTTCCCAAAAGCAAAGCTGAATTTGAGTCTGTGCTTAATGATAAGAATGATGAGATTTTACAAACTTAAATGCCAAATAATGTGATAAGGTAGGGAAGAGATACTTCTAGAGAAGTATAAAGATCTCAAAGAAACCCTTGTAGTAACCCAGGTAGAGTGTGATAGATGGGTACAATCATGCAAAGGTTTTGAAATGCTTCTTAGTAAGCAATCTGCTTCCAATGTGAAGTTTGGCATTGGTTACAATCACACTGCTCCACCTACAGATTTTACTCCAGAGCAGAGGTAGAATCTGATGGTGAGAGTAATAACCAATCCATCTCATCATGTGATCTACTTTCTGATACAGCACAATCAGAAGTAGAAGTCAGCATCAAGCCCTCTCAGAACTATCAGCTGATGTTGATGGTTCCACTATTGACACTCACATGATCAATGAGTTGATCAACTCAGAAGTTAATTCTGAAAGTCCTGAAAGGACTAGAGAGCAGGATTTAACACCTGAAGTTCAAACTCCAACTACTGCCAGTACTGCAAAGAAGAAAACTGTCAGTAGAAAGAGTTTGAAGACTACTAAAGAGGAAGTCAAGAAAGCAAACAATGCTTCCAAAGCACTGAAGAGCAAGTCTTCAGTTGTTTCACCCTCTTTAGTTGATGATCAACCTAAGATGAAGAAGAAACCGTGAAGTATGTGGTTTGTTCAATCATCTTACAGATGATTGCTGGTACAAAAGAGGTTCCAAACTCAAATATAAAGAAGAAATTAAAGAGAAAATGGTAAAAATGAAAACTGAGTTTGAGACCACATTTGTATCAGCAACATCAAATCCGTAACCCTTAAGTCCACAAAGAAATCCAAAAAGGAAGGGGTTAAACATGTGACAGTTGAGATTGCTCAGAAGAAGAAGGTGCAACATAGGAACTTATCAAACTCCACTGGCAATGTGTCTAATGAGCTGAAAGCTTTATCACAAAATCAGACACAGCTGGTTATGATGGTTCAACATCTATTGGGAAGAGTTAACCAATTAGATGCTCCTATGTTGAAACCACAGAAAAGGAGATCCAAGCCAAAGGATTCCTCTTCTTCACCATCTTCTTCCTCTCAGGCTGTTGTTTCCAATAAACCTGTTAGTTTACCATCTTTTGATGAGACCAGACCCAAAACAAAAAAGGTTTGGGTCTCCAAAACTAACTGATTGTTTATTATTGTAGGGTTCTCCAACATGCCAAAGTAGCATCTGGTATGTAGACAGTGGGGGATCTATGCACATGACTGGGAACATCTCTCTTCTTCATGACTACTCTCAAGGAAAGAATGGTGTTGTTTCTTTTGGCAATGATGCTAGGGGTTACATCATTGGAAATGACTTTGTCTCCAATGGAGAAATCAGTTTGATGATGTTAATCATGTGGAAAATCTCAAGTACAATCTCTTGAGTGTTAGTCAAATGTGTGATAAAGGCCATGTTGCTCTTTTCACCAGTCAGAACTGTAGGATTCTGTCATCCAAAGTTCTGCATTTTATTGATGAGGTGTTGGATGATCACACTCTCCTGAGAGCCAACAGGACAGGAAGAGTGTATGCCTTAGATCTTTCTAAGAAAATAGATCTCAGAGGCAATCCTTGCCTATTTTCCAAAGCCTCTTCTCAAGAATCTAAACTGTGGCACAGAAGGCTGGGTCATGTTAATTTCAAAAACATGAATCAGCTTATCCACAATAGTTAGTTAGAGGCTTACCAATAAAGGAGTTCCACTGTGATGAAACCTGCACTGCTTGTTTAAAAGGAAAACAACACAAAGTCTCATTCCCTCCTATTGAAGAGCCTAAGTCCACTGCCTGCTTGCAATTACTGCATATGGATCTATTTGAAACTGTGAGAGTAATGAGCATGGCAAAGAAGAAATATTGTCTGGTAATTGTGGATGATTACTCCAGATTTGTATGGACTTTCTTTCTACATTCAAAGGATAAGGTTGCTCAGAAGATTATTCACTTTGTGTTGTATATTGAGAAGCAGTATTCCCTTCCAGTCAAGTGTATTAGGAGTGACAATGGAACTGAATTCAGAAACCATACACTTGATGACTTTTATCTTTCAAAGGGAATCAAAAGGCAGTTTAGCATACCAAGGACTCCAGAAGAAAATAGAGTAGTGGAGAGAAAGAACAGGACCCTAATTGAAGCTGCAAGGTCCATGCTGGCTGACCCTGGTTTGCCACTGACCTTTTGGGCTAAAGCTGTTAACACAACTTGCTATGTGCAGAATAGAGCCTTAGTAAATCAGAGGTTGATGAAGACTCCATATGAAGTTCTCCATCACTTGGCTCCTCTATTTCATTTTTCAAAGCATTTGGGTGTCCCTGTTTTATTCTCAACACAAAGGATCAACTCCAAAAATTTGATCCTAAGTTGGATGCAGGGTATTTTGTTGGTTATTCATCTACTTGCAAGGCATACAGAGTCTTCAACTGCAGAACAAAGATAGTTGAAGAGACTTTGCATGTGAAGTTTAATGAATCTCCTTTGGACAAGATTCCACAAAACCCTGTGGAGTTGTTTGATTTGGACATACTGCAATATGTTCCTTATCAACCTCCAGCTGTTGCAGATCATGTGGATAAATCATCTTCTGCAGCATGTCTTCCACCTGGTGGTATTGATGATGATGATGATAATATCAATACTCACCTATTCAAGTTTAGTGACCAACAGCCTGTGTGTGCTAAATTTGATATTCCTGTAGCTTCAGCAGTTCCATCCACAACAAATGCTGATGAGATCTTGATTCCTCTACATCTTTTGTGTTACCATCTAATTCTTGGTTTCAAGAGTCTGCATCAACATCTGCTGCTGCTGAAGGTCCTATAAACACTTGCACATATCTCATTGTTTATCAAGAACTGAAGAATCACCCAATGTCTCAGATTATGGTGATATCAATGCTGGTTTTTCAACAAGAAGTCAATTGTCTAACTTCTGCTTCTATGCTCTCTTCATCAGTCAGCTAGAGCCAAAGAACTACCATGTTGCTTTGAGAGACAATGGATGGGTTGAAGCTATGCAGCTTGAGCTACTTCAGTTCATGAAACAGCAAGTGTGGGAACTAGTTCCTCTTCCCCCAGGTAAGTGTGCAATAGGCACTAAATGGGTGTTAGGAATAAAACTGATGAAAATGGGCTTATTGTTAAGAACAAGGCTAGACTGGTTGTACAGGGGTTTTCACAAGAAGAAGGTATTGACTATGATGAAACCTTTGCCCCTGTAGCCAGACTAGAGGCAATCAGATTGTTTTTAGCCTATGCTGCATTCCACAATCTTAAAGTTTTTCAAATGGATGTCAAAAGTTCATTTTATATGGTTAAATAAGGAAGAAGTTTATGTGTGTCAACCACCAGGTTTTGAGGATTATAAACATCCTGAATGGGTGTATAAACTTGATAAGGCTCTTTATGGGTTGAAACAAGCTCCTAGAGCCTGGTATGAGACACTTTCTACTTTCTTCTTAAGAATAATTTCACTAGAGGCTCCATTGAGAAAACTTTGTTTATTAAGAAGGTGGATCAGCATAAGCTACTTGTTCAGATTTATGTTGATGATATCATTTTTGCATCCTCTGATCCCCAGTTGTGTGATGATTTTACAACATTAATGAAAAAGAGGTTTGAAATGAGTGCAATGGGAGAATTACAGTTCTTTCTAGGCTTGCAAATTAAACAAAAGGCTGATGGAACCTTTATTCATCAGTCAAAAATATACAAAAGATCTTTTGAATAAGTTTGATTACAAAAATGGTAAGCCCTGTTCTACTCCCATGTGCAACACACACACAACTGGATGCTGATCAGAAAGGATAAAGCTGTGATGAAACACTTTACAGATGTATGATTGGGTCCTTGATGTATTTAACAGCTTCTAGACCAGATATTATGTTTGCTACATGTGTTTGTGCTAGATTTAGGCTGCTCCTAAAGAGTTCATTTGATTGTAGTCAAGAGAATCTTTAGATATTTGCAAGGTACACAATCTCTGGGTTTATGGTATTCCACTGGACAATCTTGCAAATTAGTTGCTTTTTCAGATAGTGACTATGCAGGGTGCAAGTAACTAGAAAGTCAACTTCTGGTGGTTGTCAATTCCTAGGCAATTGTTTGATTTCTTGGCAAGTAAGAAAAAACATCTGTTGCTACATCAACTGCTGAAGCCGAGTACATTGCTGCTGCAAGTTGCACTTCTCAGGTACTCTGGCTTCAGAACCAACTTCTGGATTATGGCATTACAGAGACTAAGACTCCATTATTAATGGATAGTGCTTCAGCTCTGTGTATTGTCAAAAATCCAGTCCAGCACTCTAGGACCAAAAATATAGAGATCAGACATCACTTTATTCGGGATTGTTTGAAAAAGGTCTAATTGATCCTAAGTTTGTGCCTAGTGCTGATGAGCTTGCAAATATTTTTACTAAGCCTTTGGATAGTTCTACTTTCCAAAACCTTGTGTTAAGGCTTGGTATGCTGCAGCTAGAATAAGTGACAAATACTGATGATTTCAGTATAATACTGGTAATCATTGGTAACCATGTCACATATAAGTACTGATGAGTCCTTTCACCTTCAGTAGTTTTTATAATTACTGACGGTTAAATGCCTCACAAGTACTGAAGTACTTTATCTGTTCTAAACTACTGATGTAGTTACAACTACTAATGTAGTTACAACTACTGAAATCAGTACAAACAGATAAGTACTGATCCTATGAAACACCTGAAAAGCAGATGCAAAGTCTGATGAGTAAGTGTTGAGGACAGTTTGAAACAGCTGAAAGGCTATGAATTGACGAATACTACTGAAGAGAACTTTCTCTTAGTTGTTTCTACAATTGCTGTTTCATTCTAAACAACTGAAGCAAAACCATGTCTTCAGTAGTTTTATAACTACTGATGACTAACACCAAGTCTTAGCTGTTACAACAACTGATGACAAAACCACTGTCTCAGTAGTTTCACAATACTGATGACAAACACCAAGTCCTCAGTTGTTTCATCATCTGAAGTCAAAACCATGGCTTTCAGTAGTTTTCTAACTACTGATGCCTAAAACCACGACTTCAGCTGTTTTAACGTCTGAAAGGGTAATACCATGTCAACAGTCGGTTTAAAATACTGATGACTAACACCACACCTTCAGTCATTTTCACCCCTACCCTATAAATACCTGTCTCTTCTCTAATGTTTCATTAGCCGTTATTTTCTGAACTTCTCTCTCTCAAACATGGCGACCATGAGTCTGAAACCACGACACAACTGCGTGCTTACCTTACAAAGTCGACTTTCTGGAACAAATATGATAAGGCCATTGACTTAATGGTGGATTCCCCATATCGCACAGCCTTTTCTCTTGAATCCAACCATTTACCTTGAATCCCTCAGTCAATTCTGGTCAAATGCTTTTGTTCATATGATGAGTCTACCGGTCAGATCTCTGTTCGGTCCCTTATCAACCAGAAACCAGTGATCGTTACAGCCGACATCATTTGTCAGGCATTACACTTACACGACTCCACCGCTGTGACTGCATACCCAAAGGGCACACAAGATATGTCCTTTCTCAATCATGGGTATGAAGGTGATCTTCGGGCTACAAGCGTTCTAAAGAAACATTTCCATGACGCTGAGAAACTCATTTTTCACATGGTAAATGTCTGCTTAGCCTCCAAGACATCTTCTTGGGATCAAATGTCATCCCAATGGCAACAGGTCTTGTATTCTATTCTAGAACACCAACGCTAAATTTTTCTGAAATTTTGTTTCTAGAAATAAAGAACTTGGCTCAGAAACCTGTGGCAACCGATGGCCATTATATCCCAGGTTTCTGATGGCCATTTTTTGGATGAACTAAAATCTGATGGCCTTGTTGGCCTTGGAGTCCCTGCACCAGCTGTTTTGGCTGAGGTATACTCCAGGCATACTCAGATCTTACACTCAAAGAAGCTGCCCGAATGCTAAAAACCAAGCACAGGGAACCCACAGCTTCCTCCATTAGAACCAAAGTCCCCACTAAACCAAAACCAAAACAACCCAAAATAGCTATTCAGGGAAATGAGTCCCCTGAAGATGCTCCTGCCCCCAACGCAGGATATACTTGCTGGCTTAAACCCCCCAGTAGTATCAGAGACTCTACCAGCCATAGCCGCTCAGGATTCCTCTCAAAAGGAGCCTACAGCCACCACACAAGGGGTACCCACATCTGGGATCTTCCTCACTTGAGGAGATTGCCATTGAAGAGCACCATCCTCCCAGGTGCACACTGCTTCTACCCCATCTCCCCATGCAACGGCCCCCCAAAGTCCAACCATAATTATTGCAAATGTGCTGACTCAGTTGCATCCTCTCCTCCTCCCAAAAAAACCACAAAGGGGAGAAACCACAGAATTGAGGAAGAGGATCCCA
>CM046442.1:50983543-51186394 GCA_025506515.1 Flaveria trinervia
TAATGAGCATGCAAACTAAGAAGAATACCACTCAACAAGTAAACTTCAAAGTCATGTTCATTGTATGAACGAGCATGTTGAAATTGGAAATGCTGAAATCAAATCTTGAAATTGTAGATACATGATGTTCCTAGTTTATGAGCTAAAATGTAAAGTATTTCATGTCTTACACATATGTATGAAATGGTTCAATGAATATTATATGTGGTTGATGTTATTAATGTTTAATTATTTCATATTATTATTATGTAAGTATAATCTTGTATATGAACTTATTATATAGTTTGAGGTTGTTGTAATGGTTCTTAGTCATAATGATTGAGAAATGTGTTCAACCTAGTCGGGTAATTATTCATGCTAATGGACCATATTTATGGACCATATGCATGAATACCTCATGCTTATGGACCAGTCGCATGACTGAACCATGAGACTGGATCGGTCGTATGATTGAGACATAAGATTTACTCAGTTGCACGACTGAACCTTCAATTATGCGTATGACTCAGTCACATGATTCAGTTGCACGACTGAACTATGCTAATGGTTCAGTCGTACGAAGGAAACTGCAACCTATAAATACCACTTAATTCGTGGAAACACGTGGAACAATTCGAAAACTTTCGATTACACACAAAACCCTAGCCGTCCAGAACGTCCAAGACAGCCAATCCAACTTCAAAGTCCGTTCTTGATCGATTCCTACTCGTTCTTAACGTTTAGTCTATTCTTATATCGATTGGGTTAACGTTCTCACTGATTAGATCGCCAATCAAATAGGATTCGACACTATTTGATCTGGTCTCACGTAGAATCAGTTAGTATTCCATACGTACATGGTCCTGACAAGTGGTACCAGAGTGTAGGCTCTTGATTTTGCGTGGATTTGATTAGTTTTTGTGTCAACACTCACGTTTTAATTCAAAAGTGTCATCTTTTTGAGTCCAAAGGTGTTTTCGACGTTTTCAGGCATTAAAGTTTAAGTTTTTCATCACACGGCAGATTAGGGTTTTTAGATAAATCGTATTTTGGGTCTAAGTGTCAAAAATTCGATTTTTTTTTTAGATACAGCAGCCTTCAATCGCACGAATAGCTCATTCGTACGATTGAACTCATTAGTATACTCCATCCACACTTCTGAACTCAGTTGTATCCTTCATTTGCATGACTGAACAACTCTAGTCGTTTGGTTCCAACCGTCTTGTTCATACGCACGACAGAATCCAATTGTACAATTGAATTTATTTGCATCCTTCATTCGCACGAGTGACTCATTCGTATAGCCCATTCGCACGAGTGATCCATACTTATAGCCCATTCGCACGATTGAAACTATCCTGTTCTCAAAGTACAAAGTTTATAGATCTTGAAGATCAGTTTGCTGCGTTTACTACAGGAAAGGACTCACGCATCCAGAACCTACTGGTTCTGGAGAATGAGATTGGTAATCACAATAAACCGCCAAAGCTGTTAACGTTAGATGAATATCCTCAGTGGAAACAACGGTTTGAGATTTACCTAAATGGAGTTGATCCCAATCTAGACTTCCATAGAGATTGGTTACACGGTACCAGTCATTGCAAATGGAGTCAAGTTGACTTTGGGTGGTATGAGTGAAGCTCAGAAGATACTCTTTAATGCTGAGAAGAAATTTTATGCACTGTTGACCCAGTCAATCCCAAAAGACATACTTCATTAGTTTTCTAAGAAAAAGCAGGCCAAAAAACTATGGGAAGCCTTAGAGAAGAGGTATGATGGAAACGTGATGTTGAAGGCACTAAAGCTGAGGCTCTCAAGAAGGAGTTCGATAACATTTCTTCAACAGGGAATGAGAGCGTAGATGATATTATTGACAAATTTTATCATCTGATGAGTGAGCTGCACACTCATGGCGTAATCACATCAATGGAAGACAAAGTTTCAAGTTTTGCTGATGGTTTGCCTGAGAAATAGGACTCATTTGTGTCTAACCTGAGACAAAACAACATTCTTGTGGACATTAGACATAAATGACTTCATCTTGAAGTTAAGAGAGGAAGAACTGAGAATGAAATACAAGTCGAAAGAAAGGTTCCCACATTCAGAATCTTTTGCTCTACAACTCAGTACCAACTCCAGCGGGTTCAGGAGCACCGTTATAAACAACATTCGTGTCTAGTTCATTTGCTCCTTCCCAAACTACTGCTTCAGGACAAGAGTCGTCAGGGTCATCTGGGACTCAATACATAGTGCCTGAAGTCAATACTACGAAGTTGAAGACCAAGAATCTTGGTAATATCAAATGGAAGTGGCTAAGGATCATATGGATCTTCTAGTAGCAGTGGTATAATCCTATGATGGTTTAGTTGCCGGGAAGATTGGAAATTGTCACCTTGTAGATGAAGATTATGAGCAAGTTGACGAGAATGAGCTGGAGAGAATGGACATCACGTGGGCTCTAGCAAGTGCAGTTAGAAGAGCTAAAAAATTTATAGAGAAGATGGGGCAGAATCTAGTAGCCATGAAAGATATGACTTTTGGTTTCAACAAAACAAAAGTCACATGCTTCAACTGTGGTGAAAAGGGGCATTTTTAAATGTGAATGGTAAAGCCCAAGAGAAACAGGAAATGGAAACCCATTCCCTACATTCAACCATCAAGACAAGGACGTGATTGGAGCTGCTTCGTCAAGCAAAGAAACAAAGGTTCTAACTGCTCAGGTGATGAAGGGCAAGACGGTCCTTCCACTTTGTTTCTCCTAGAGAATCAAATATGTGTTAGGATCTGGTATTCGAATGAAATACAACTTATTAACATGTTAAAACAAACAAATAGTGCGGAATCCTATTTGATTGGCGATCCAATCAGTGAGAACGCATGTAGAGACAATAATGTATTGAATCTAACGTCAAGAATCGATTAGGAATTGATCTACAACGTTCTATGAACTTGGAGTACGAACTTAGAGGCTTCTGAACGGCTAGGGTACGTCTGGAGTCGAAGTGGATTCAATGCTTACGTTTTCCATGAATTAGGTGGTATTTATAGGTTAGGGTTGCTCATTCAGGCGACTGAACCATTAGCATGGTTCATTCGTGCAATTGAGCCATGCGGTTGATCCATTCGCACAACTGAGTATTCAGTCGTGCGACTGAGTCAGACACATGAAGTTGTTTAGGCGTATGAACTATTTAGGCGCATGGACACTCAGTCGCATGGCCATTCAGATGCATAAGAACATCACTTCACCATGTTTGAATATATTCAATATCATAACATTATGCATAACACTTCAAATAATCACAAACCTATATAATCAAGTCAATATGCGTTAAACAACTCATTAATGAAATATTAAACATTATAAACACAACCAAACATATGTATTTCATTAAGTACCTGTACAATTACAATTACATAAGTGTAAGACAATACAAAGATATTACATTAAGATCAAAAACTAGGGACACATGTATCAACAAAACTCCCTTGGACCTAGATTCATCTATTGTCTTACCTTCTTCATAACCTCTTCGTACTTCTTGTACTTCTCTCTCTTGTGACTCCTGTGTGTATCTCAAAAGCAAAGCAGATTGTATCACATTTTGGAATTGGAGGGCTTGTACAATATCTGCGTGTCATAGAACAGTGGCCACTTGTATAATGTGTATACATCATCAGCAGACAAGTTTGTAGGCCACATTTGGTCAAATACTCTGATAGTATCCATTTTGCCCTCTTTTTTAGAACTATGACCGCCTCCCCTGCTCTCCAATCATAGTACCACCATTTAAAGTGTGGAGTGAAGTCCTGTGGCATTTCCCTGAGAGGGATTCTTGACATTGATCTTGGGGGACTCCACTTCAGCACTATCTTAGGCTTTCCAGTTATGGGATCAACTTCAGAACGTTTGATATACCTCGTAGGTTGTTGAGGTTTGAAGTTGACCCACCTGGTGTGGTACTCTTTCTTCAGGACAGCCTCAAACCATCCTGACATCTTCCTCTGGTCAGCATATAGTAACTTTAGTTTAGCCAGCCGGTTGAGCTCAAAACCAGTAGAGACTTTAGATCATGCAGGAATCTAAAGTACTCGATACCCATCTCTCGCTTTATCGCGTATACATTAAGATCATCAAAATGAGCCGACGCGATAATCTTGCCTGACACCTTTTGATGTTTCTTTACTTTGTAGAGCTTGGTGTAGACATTTGGTTTAGGAGCAAAGTGTTGTGCTCAGATCTCCTCAAAACATGCAGCCCATTTAGCCTTTCTGATATCAACATCGACATTTGAGGCTTGGGCTTGTTCTTCAACCTTCTTAGTCTCTTGCTCCATCTGATCCAGTATATCAAATGTATCACTGACTAGGGAATCACCCAAATTGGGTACCATATTTCCCTCTTTGTCAGCATACTCTGGATAGTGAGCTGCTGTGACATCCTCGATCTATATTTCATCGATGCCCTTCAGGTCGTCATCACTGTTTCCTTCAACATTTGGAGCGTCTTTTACAATCTCATCAGGATTGAGCTTGAACATTTCTGCCAGTTACTCATCAGTAAGATCATGAATTATTTCCCCTTCTTCAGGGGTGTAAATCACTGATCTTCTGACAATCCTTGCAGATCAAGATCATGGTTAGTTGAGTCTTGATCTGTGAAGGGGAGCAATATCGTGTTCATCCCTTTGGTAATTTGGATTCTTGTCTTGAATAGCTGGTGTGTTAGTAGGATCAGCAGAAGATGATAGGGCTCCTTGGTCTTGATATTTCTTTGTGCGCCTTTCTTGACCTTGAGCTGATGTAGATGCAGCTGCATCTCCTTCGTCATCATCATCATCATAATCAACATTATCACCTGCATCAGTGTCATCCCCTTGATCATCACAGTCATCATCTTCATCATCATCATGTCATCGTCATCACCATCATCTCCTCTCCTTCTCGGATCTTTAGGGGCTCATCTTTGGATCCCTTTAGTCTCAGCATAAGCTTCTTGTTTTGGGCATCCAAATCTTGTATCCTCTATATTGAGGATGTATGCATCTCTCTTAGCTCAGTAATCTCTTGGCTCTGGGCCTCTATCCTTGGGCTTGGGATGCATTAAGCTCCATCAGCTGATTAAGCTGAGAGGCTCACTGTTCATCCATCACCAGCAGCTTCAGCACTAACCTTTTAAGGTTAGCCAACTGCTCCTCTAACCCGACAGATGGGTAAGCGGATCCAAAAACAGGTGGGACCTGTGAGGTGGTCCCAACTCCATGGGCTGTGGTGGTGGTAGTAGATGTAGAGAAGATGGGGTTGGTATCGATGTGGATGGCTGTGGATGAGCTGTAGTGGTGTGTGGATGGGAAGTGTGTATCTGGTGGAGGGTGGTGTGGAAGTGATGTATGAGCTGGTGGTAGTGGTGGGTGGAATGGTGGTAGTGGTGGTAATAGATGTAGTGGTAGTGGTGGTGGTAGTGTGGAGTGGTGGTAGCTGTGGTGGTGGCTGTGGTGGTGATAAAGGTGATTCTGTATTTCTTCCTTCTCAAACTGTGGGGCTGAGCCATCCTCTTCTTCCTCGATCCAGTCGAGGAGGATGCTCCCCCTAGAGCACGGCTTGGCAGATCAGGAGTATAAGTAGGATCATCAGTAGTCTCTCCAATCCGCCTGGGCGTTCACCAACCACCCGGAGCCCTTGTTCTGTGGGAACGACTTTACTTCCCACATTCTGAGTCAGTGGCTCCTCATCTGACTCCTCCTCTTGCTCACCAGGCGTGAAATCCTGGTGGAACCTAGCAGTCTCTGCTCCGTCTCCAGTGGGGGAAGATGCTGGAGATGGAATATCAGCAGAGGGTCCCCTTTGTTGAGTGGGTCCGACCTCTCCTTCATTCCTGCTATCATTGTCATCAGAGTCATGCTCTGGGAGTAGTAGCTGATCATCGTTGGAGTTGCTATCTGTGTGACACCACTTACGTCTCCCTGGCGCCACATAACTCTCATTGGCCAAATGGCCTATCAGTCTCTTCACTTGGGGCTTTACTTGCTTACCCTTGTAAACTCTCATACGACCCAGGGTCATATCATCCATGATCTCTAGAACCACAACATCGTGGCTTTCCTTGGGAAGGGATGGAAGCTTCTCATTGAAAATCAGCTGCAAGAATCTGGGGTACATGCAAAACCCTCCTTACCCTTTGCCTCCAGATTCTCCACAAGGTAAGAGAAGATCATGCTCGAGAAGCTGGAAGGATAGTTCAGCACCAGTGCCACATAGGCATTCTGGATCTGGTCAGAAAGATCATCAAACCCACCTCTTCTGGAAGCGATGCACTTCAATATGACATGTGCTAAGTACTTGTACTAGGGACACAGGTTGCTTTTATTGAGCACACCTGAGTTGATGTCCCCAACATACTTAATCCTCAGAAAGCATCCTCTTACGATCAGGGGATGTAGCTTGGTGGGATGATCAGTATCGTACCCTAGCTCAAGTACTCTCTAGATATCGGCAGCAGTGATCTCGATAGCCATCCCACAGATAGAGCTTCATATGCTATACGGCTCTTGGGATCGATCAATAGAAGCATTCTCCCAAAATGCCTGATGTAGAGACCTGTAGGGAGTGCAAGGAGTAGAAATGGCCTTGTGGATCCCTGATCGCCTAAGAAATGCGATGATCTCTGTAAACTCGGTGCCATTCCGAGTAGTATGATCTAGGTGAGCACATATGTTGTGCTTAGGGTTGATTGACCATCTAGCAGCCATCAATCTGAAACACAAGACACATAATCATTAGATACTCACATAACACAAATCAGTTCTAAGTATCTCGTTTGAATTCATTCTGATTCATTCATGCGAATGAATCATGCGACTGTTGTCAGTCGGTTATCCTATCCTGCGACTGGACTCATTCGGGTGAATGAACATGCAACTGAGTTCAATCGGTTGGCTGATCCTGTGATTGATTCAGTCGGCCGACTAAGCTCATTCGCATGTCCAATTCAGCCGATTGAGCTATTCTTCTCGTTCAATCGTGCGATTGGAGTTCATCCATGTGACCAGTCGCATTGCTTACTGTTTGGTTGACTTAGGTTCGAGTCTTGACAAAATCATGAAATTAAACAATTTGAAAAGGTTCGTTAGACTCGCAATAACTTAACTAATAACCTAATAACCTTAATTTTAACATTTTACATGATTTCAGTGGGTTATTAGGCCATTGAGTGGTCTGTTCTTGTTTTAATCGCGAAGCACTAATTAGGGCACCAATTTCTTCTGATTTTGGTGTGATTTCATCACATTTTACCTATAAGAAGGCAGACGCACTTCAGAATATCAAGAAGGAGTATTAATTGAAGTCTAAAGAGATTTGGGCAGAGTAACGGTATGATGTGCGATTTAAGGGCGATTGGGAGTGGTAAGAAGAATGCGATCGACTGTGGCCCTTTATATACTGAATCGGAGTTCAATCGGCCGACTGGACTCATTCGCTCAGTTCATTCGGGCGAATGAAGCTCAATCGGGTGGTTGACTCAGTCGATCACCTTCAGTTGGCCGACTAAGGCTCAGTCGGTCGACTAACTCAGTCGCACGCTCCCAATCGGATGAATGGCACATTCTAATAATCCATTCAGGTGAATGGGTCATACTCATGTCCATTCGGCTGTTTAATGCATGAGTATGGTCCATTCGCCTGATTGGTCCATACTCATGGTCCAGTCATGCGAATGGGTCATACTCTTTAAATTTTTCTAACTTCATGACCATTTGACTTTTAGATCCATTTAAACTGTTGAATTAACATTAATCATTTGATCATCTCAGACATGATCATTTTAACTTGAAAAACTATTGATCACCTCAGACGTGATCCTTTTAAACGATTAGTCACCTCAGATGTGACCTAATTGTTGTTTGAAAGCACTTGTGGTCACCTCAGATGTGACCTTTTAGATGATAAGGTCCCTTATCAACTTCCATGACATAGTCCGATACTAACCTACAGAATTTGACGAATTTTGTACAGAAATAAAAGAATAATACTGAAAACTTACACAAATTAAGACATGTTTTTGTGTTTTGTGAGAGTTAAGTCCTAAGATGTAGTTCTAAGGAATAAATATTCTGAGAGAGCAGCCTCAATCATTTAACCATACATGGATCAATTTAAGTTGGAATCATACAGGATATTCAAATCATTCAGGACAAATTATTAAAAATAACTTTGATGCTCTTTCCTTGTTTCATCTGGGGTCATTTAGCAATTTAGGAAATCATACTAGTACTCTTAGGTCCCCCACTGATTTGAACTTTCAAGATTTGTAGCCACAGTGATTGTCAGTATACCTGTCCTCTTGAATCCATACACAGACTTTCAACACAGTTTGGTGATCGTTTTAAGGTTTGCTTTATTTCAACAAGCATTTGTGGATCCCACACTCATATGGTAATCAACATTCCTCAGGAGATTTTTGAGCGGTCTTAGGGTAGAATTCAAGAAGAGGCTATTCATAGAACTTTCAAAGAGAAGCCAATCCTCAGGTCAGTGCAATCGCACAGCAGAGAGGCGGCAAACAACAATGAGTTCTAGAATATATAGGTTATGTTTATCTTCAGGTCAGTGCCACCGCACAACAGAGAGGCACATAACCTATCTTCTTGTTTGAGCAATTTTTCTTCTTTTTGCACAGATCTCACCAACAACATGGTTATCAGTTTGATTGTCTTTGCATTTTTCATGTGCTTTTGCTCATGCACACTTTTGTGGCGTTTATTTTGCTTTTCACCCCTTATTGGAATCTTGTTGATTGTGTTAACCAGGGATAAGGTGTTACCCTCAGCTAGTTAACCATTTTAGTTTAATCTTGAGATCACCAAACGGTCTAGTCATCCATTGTGTTGAATCTACCGACATATCAGCTATGGTCTAGCAACCTCTAGGTTTACTTTCTTTGTGTTACCTTAGTAGTAGCTAGCTTAACTATCATATTTCCTTTTATATTGCTCAGACTACACAGACTTATACTTGAACTTTGCATCTTTTTCAATTTTGATTTTCTAAAGTCCCAAATGGTTTGTACCTGTGTACTATCATATTCCACACATTAAATCGGTATCACACGTACGATCTTATTTATTATCGGCTTGCCTCTCCTTTTCCCTCGTTTTTTTCTTGCCATTCTCCCCCTGAAATACTAAAACCTCTAAGGATTTGCGTTTTGGGATTTTAATGAGCCATAAAAGACACTAAGTGTAATTAACAAACTATCATTTAACAAAACAAGAGAATTAAACTTAAATAACACTAAAATTTATAAAATAAAAGAACCTAGACGCGACGTATCGGACTATACATGGTCATCTTCAGGAATGCCCTCACTTTTCTTCTTAACGCCATTGACCTCTAACAGATATAGAAAACGTGGTTTGTCAAAAGCCTTTGTATAGAGGTCAGCGCGTTGAATATCAGTGTTTATTTTTATCACATCGATTAAATTCTTTTCAAAATAGTCATGTATGAAGTGATATTTGATTCCGATGTGTTTGGTCTTAGGATGTTGGACCGGGTTTTTAGTGACTGCAATCGCAACACAGTTATCAACAAATATAGGGGTGGAAGTGAAATGCAAACTGTAATCCTGCATTTGCTGTTGAATCCATATGATTGAGGAATAGCAGCTTGCAGCAACAACGTATTCGGCTTCATAGGTTGACAAAGCAACCGAGGTCTGCTTCTTACACTACTAGGTTACTAATCTTCTCCCAAAGAACTGACACCCTACTGATGTGGACTTGTAGTCATCTTGCAGCCGCTGTAATCTGAGTCACTATAAGCTGTAAGTTCAAAGTCATCATCATGAAGATACCACAACCCAAGTGTGGGTGTGCCCTTCAAATAACGAAATATCCTTTTGACCCCAATTAGATGGTTCACCTTAGGCTTTGCCTGATATCGTGAGCATAAACATGTAGCATACATGATATCTAGTCTTGAGGCAGTGAGATACATGAGAGATCCAATCATCCCTCGGTACATAGTGGCATCTACCAGATCACCGTTCTCATCGGGTGCCACATCATGGTTGTAGCTAGTGGAGTGCTAGCTGAGGAGGCATTCTCCATGTCAAACCGATTGAGAATATCCCCTACATACTTGTCTGATGTAAGAAGATTCCATTTGGTGTCTGATCCACCTGTAACCCGAGAAAGAACTTCATCTCCCCATGGCACTCATCTCAAACTCTGCCTTCATAACTGTTCCAATTCTTTGCATAATTCTTCGTTCTTTGAACCGAAGATTATAACTACATAGATCTGTACTAGCAGTAGATCTCCATCTTTTTCTTTGATAAACAGTGTGCAGTCAATGAGTCCCCTGCGAAATCTGTGTTTTACAAGATGAGTTGAAAGTTTCTCATACCAAGCCCTTGGAGCCTGATGAAGCCCGTAAAGAGCCTTTTCGAGTTTGTAGACTCCATCCCGATGATATGGATCCTTAAATCCCTCGGGTTGACTGACATACACTGTTTCTCTAATCTCCCCATGAAGGAATGCACTCTTCATATCAGTTGATAAACTTTAAATTTCATATAAGATGCATAGGCAAGGAAGATGCGGATGGCTTCCCTCCTTGCCACTGGTGCAAATACTTCATTGTAGTCGATACCATCAACTTGTCGAAAACCCTGAACCACAAGCCGAGCCTTGTTTCTGATGATCACTCCCTGATCATCTTTTTTACATTTCAAGACCCATTTGGTGCCAATGATTTTAGCACCTTTAGGTCTATCCACTAGTGTCCATACCCCTAACTTCTTAGACTAAACAAGTTCTTCCTGCATGGCACTAACCTAAGCCTCATCATTTAGTGCTTCACAAACATACTTTGGCTCAAACTGAGACACAAAGCAGTGATATGCACCGTCATGAAGGTATCCTTTTTCCATCATAGAGGCATAATCAGCTGAGTACAGTTGATTTCTAGTCTGAACCCCTGATCTCACATCTCCTATAATATTATCCAAAGGATGATAGACGTTTAGACGTGAGCCAGGGGTTGTCGGAACAACCACCTCAGAGTCAAGATTATGACCATTTGGTTCTGGATCTGAGGCAATAGGAGTCTGAGGTTCTGAAAGTTCAGAAGCATCACTAGCCGATGGTTGTGAACTTGTGGTAGTCGGAACCTGTACATCCTGGTTGATCTGATCATTTTCTTCATTTTCTTCATCAGAGGAGGAGTCACTCACATCAACTGCTCCCCCTGAGTTGGTAGGATCATGACTTGTTGAATCTTGAGACGGTGTGTTCAAGACATCATACATCATCTTGTTTTCCAACTTGTCTTCTGAAGAAGTAAGAGATATGTTGAAGGACTTGAAGAATCCATCATAGTCAAAGAAGTAAGCAGGCCCTTTTCCAGCAGGTGGTGTGATATATCTCTGAACATCAACATTACACCACACCTTTACTTGACCCGTTGAATTGTTGTAAACTCTCTTGTTCGGTATGTTGTATCCTAAGAAGATCCCTTCATCAACCTTCTCACTGAATTTTCCCTCCTGAGTCTTTTTCAGTAGGGTGCATGGAGCGCCAAACGGCTCGAGATATTCCAAGTTAGGTTTACGTCACTGTAATAACTCGTAGCACGTTTTTCCATGGCGTTTTACTACCAGAACTCGGTTGAGAGTATAACATGCATTTGCCATTGCTTCATTCCAAAATTGGATAGGCAGTTTCGAGTCTGCCAACATTGTCTGTGCCGTCTCTATCAAGCTGCAGTTCTTCCATTCAGCAACGCCGTTCATCTGAGGGGTATAAGTCGAGGTAAATTGATGCACAATTCCCTTTTCCTTGCAATAGTCGTCCATCCTCTGATTCTTGAACTCGGTTTCGTTGTCTGAGCGCACTTGTCTTACCTTCAGCTTGTATAGGGATTCCAGTGTAGTTACTAATTCCTTGAAGGATTCAAATGTTTCTGATTTGGATTTCAGAAACATTACCCAAGAGAACCTTGAGTAGTCATCAGTAACTACATAGCAATACAACTCGCCTATGATGCTTCTTGTACTGACTGGACCAAACAGATCCATGTGAAGAAGCTCAAGTGGAAGTTCTATAGAATGAACTTTCTTTTCCTTATGAGATTTCTTCGTCTGTTTGCCCTTTTTGCACACAACACAAAAATACGGGAGTTGGATGTTTTTGACATTTACTCCTCTCACAAGATCATTCTGGATCAAGTGATTCATTTTCCTCAGATTTATGTGTCCCATTCTCCTATGCTAGGAGATGGATTCCTTCTCAGTAGCTTTGGACAGGAAGCATTGGACTTCACGATCCGTTATGGAGGCCTTTGAGAGATCCAAGACATAAAGATCATTATATCTTGAAGATGACATTAGGATCTGATCCTCCGAAATCACGTTGTCCTTCTTTAGAACATAACACTTCTTGTAGTCAAAAACTACCTTGAATCCTTTATCACAGATTTAAGAAACTGAAAGTAAGTTATTTTGTAATTGTTGGACATAGTTTACCTTATCAAACTTAACTTTCTCATTTCCCACTTCTCCTTAGGCTGTAATGTACCCGCCTTTGTTTCTAGCAAATGAAACATGCCCTCCTTTAACTTGTCTGACATTTGATAAGAGAGCTCTCTTCCCTGTCATGTGCCTAGATGCTCCGCTATCAACAATCCACGTGTTAGTCTCAGAACTATAGTGAACATCTGACACATTTAATGAAAACATTAGTTCATGTTAGGAACCCTAGCCTTAACTGGCTTGGGTTTCCCTGAGGCATCACATATCACAAACTCAACCCACTGACCCTTTGCGGTTAAGGATTGATCAGAATTCCATGTGTTCTTATTTTCAGTCAATGAGGAGGATTTTTCTTTCCATAATCCAGATTTGTGTAAGGCTTGTTTGTGATAAACAGACGACTGGCTGATGGGTTGAACTTTAGGCTCATAATCCCTTTTAGGAGGCGTCACTGAGTTCCTCTCAAAAGATCTAGATGGAGATGCAGAAAGTTCAACTTTCTTCCTTAGTGTCTGGTAATAAGGACAGTGAGACGCTATGTGACCATACTCTCCACAATTATAGCAGGATCTCCTTTTAACTTTACGGTTTATTTGTTTTGGTGGAGATATACTTGTCACATGATCAACCTTAGTGTGTATGGACTGAGGAACTACTTTGTTAGATGTATGAGTTGGTTTTACAAAATTAACTGTTTTACCTGGTTTTACATCTTTAATCTCTTGCTTCCCTGGACTGTGACATGATGCATATGATTAAGTAGATTTTATAGTTTTTTTTGGTTCTTGTTTGACTTTGTTTGACCTTGACTTTAAACTAACCCTTTCAAATTCTTTTTCCAGGTTAACACAATGCATCTTTCCTATTGCCTTTGAAGTGGCTCCTTTTGTTTAGGGTCGGATTCACTTGATTTACTTACGGAATCCGGATCGCTAACAAGAGGAGTAGACACCACGTGATCCTTGATAGGGTTATTGTTAATTGGTTTACTTTTGGTGTTCATCAAGGTCTCAGGTGGTGGTGGAACCACTTTGTATCCCAGTCCCTCCCCATTGTTTCTTTCACTTACTAAGTGTTGGACAATGTGTGATGAGCTTTTCCAACTTTGCAGTTTTTGTTTTAATGAATTGACTTCTACTTCTAAAACTGCTTTGTGCTTCTTAGTGTCCTCAAGAGAGTTCAGATAGTACCTAATGTCATTTTCTTGGTTAAATGCAACTACCTCAGTTTCCCTAAGATGTTTATTTAATAGGTCTGTCTTTTCCTTGTAACTGTGTTCATTTTGTTTCAATACTCTATTTGCTTCTGTGCACAGTTCCAGATCCTTTACTAAGCTATCATTATGATCTAATAGCCTCGCAAATTTTGAATCTATAACTTCTCTAAATTTATTACATTCTAAGCAAGCGTGATTATTAAACAGTTGGTTAGTAGTACTTACCTGGGATGTTGAAGAAGAATCAGCCATAAGTGCTGGCTCGGTTGTCTCTGGTTCTGGTGATTCAGATGACGATGCATTTGCAGATTTTTCTTCTTCAGCCAGGTAGTTGACCACATTTTCAGTATCTTCAGAATTTGACATCGCGGGCTCTATTGCTATATCTCCTTCACTTGCAGAATCGTCATCAATATCCTCTACACTAGCTATATTGGACTCTCCTGGTGAGACGAACCGAAAGCTCCAGTCCTGTCCTTCATCTTCATTAGCAGTTAAGGCTTTTGGATCCTTACTTGATGAGTCAGAATTACTACCTGTGGCCTTGTCTTGACGGTTAAATGACGAGAAGGGATTTCCATTACCTGTCTTCTTTGGTTTTATACACACCTCTTGTAGTGTCCCTTCTCACTGTAGTTGAAATATGTAACCTTTGACTTATCAAACCCAAAGGTTATGTCTTTTGTTGCAACCAGGTTCTATCCGGTCTTTTTGAAAAACTTTTTAGCTCGTCGGACAGCACTTGCCAGAGCCCACATTATGTCCATACGTTCCAACTCCATTTCATCCACCTGCTTATAATCTTCATCTGCCAGGTGGCACTTACCGATCTTTCCAGCAATTAATCCATCGTAGGATTGAACCACCATAGCTAAAAGGTCCATATGTTCTCTGGCCACCTCCACAGTTACATTCCCGAGGTTGTCAGTTTTAAGCTTTGCTGCATTAGCTTCAGGTATCATATATTGGGTGCTTAACAACCCTGACATTTCGGATCCTGAAGTTGAGGGTTGTGCTGGAACTGCTGCGCTTGAGATGAAGGCGGTTTGCAGTGGTGCTCCAGATGTATTGACTGAATGAGTAGCATTGTAGAGTACAGGATTCTGATCCTAGTTTGCCTTTTGGGCTCGATACTTCATCCTAAGTTTCTCTTCTCTCAGTTTCAGAATGAAGTCATTTATATCTAACTTCGAGAGCATTCCATTCTGTCTGAGATTTGAAACAAACGAAGCCCATTTTTCTGGTAATCCATCAGCAAAGTTGGATACCTTATCTTCCATCGAAGTAACCACTCCATGAGTGTGCATCTCACTCACCAAGTGGTAGAATCTATCGATCACATCATCAAGGCTTTCTTTTCCCATAGAAGAGAAGTTGTCAAACTCCTTCTTCAAGGCTTTTGCCTTGATGGCCTTCAGAGAGGCATTTCCGTCATACCTCTTCTCTAACGCATCCCATAGTTTCTTTTCTTGAGTATACTCCGAATACTGATGGAAAATGTCCTTTGGAATAGACTGACTAAGCAAAGCGTAGATTTTCTTCTCAGTGTTGTGTTTTACCTTCTGTGCATCCGACATGCCACTTAGGGTAAGTTTTACTCCGTCAGCTCCTACTGGCATGCTGTACCCCGACTCTATTGCCTCCCACAAATTTGTATCCACTCCATTTAAGTAGATTTAGAAACGTTGCTTCCATTGTGGGTAGCCGTCTAACGTGATAAGCTTCGGCGGTTTATTGTGAATTCCCACTGCGTTCTCCAACAACAGTAGATTCTAGATACGAGTATCTCTACTAGCTGTGTATGCTGAAAAATGATCCTCCATTTCACTTAACTTTACTGTTTAACAAACTGCTAATGAATGCGAATGAAGGTATGCGATTGGCTTATTCGGGCGATTGAACAAGTGCGGATGGTTTAATCGTGCGACTAAACAAATGCGGATGAGTCAGTCGTCCGAATGAATTAATGTGGTTGAGCAGTCCGAATGAAGATCTCAGTCGTACAAATAAGGGTACGAATGAGTCCAATCGTGCGGTTGAAGAATGCGAATGAACTCAGTCGTGCGTTTGAGCCAATCGTGCGACTGAACTTGCTGAAGTTTGATAATTGTAGGTTAAACTTGTTTTGGCCGTAAAAAATCGAATTTTACCAAACCCTAATAGCCGTATGCCGGAAAGACTACACTTTTCGATCAGGAAATGTCTAAGACTCCGTTAGACACAAAATGATTGCGTGTTTGATGCAAAAACACAATTTTTGCGTAAAAACTATTTGAATCAACACGTAATCTAGAGCCAATGCTCTGATACCACTTGTTAGGATCTGGTATTCGAATGAAATACCAACTGATTAACGTGTTAAACCAAACCAAATAGTGCGGAATACTATTTGATTGGCGATCCAATCAGTTAGAACGCACGTAGAGACGGTAATGTATTGAATCTAACGTCAAGAATCGATTAGGAATCGATCTACAGCGTTCTATGAACTTGGAGTACGAACTTAGAGGCTTCTGGACGGCTAGGGTACGTCTAGAGTCGAAGTGGATTCAATGCTTACGTTTTTCCACGAATTAGGTGGTATTTATAGGTTAGGGTTGCTCATTCGAGCGACTGAACCATTAGCATGGTTCATTCGTGCGATTGAGCCATGCGGTTGATCCATTCGCACAACTGAGTATTCAGTCGTGCGACTGAGTTAGACGCATGAAGTTGTTCAGGCGTATGAACTATTTAGGCGCATGGACACTCAGTCGCATGGCCATTCGGACGCATGAGAACTTCACTTCACCAAGTTTGAATATATTCAATATTATAACATTATGCATAACACTTCAAACAATCACAAACCTATATAATCAAGTCAATATGAGTTAAACAACTCATTAATGAAATATTAAACATTAGAAACACAACCAAACATATGTATTTCATTAAGTACCCATAGAATTACAATTACATAAGTGTAAGACAATACAAAGATATTTAAAAGATCAGAAACTAGGGACACATGTATCAACATATAGCCTTTGTTGAAGCACTAGATGATGGATCTACTTGTGAAGGTGAGATAACAGCTGAGCAAGCGATGTCAGATAGAGAAGAGGCTATGAACGTGGTAAATCACTTGGTTGAGGAAGAACTCAGAGCAACAAGTTCAGAATCTCCAGCAATAGAAGAGTCTAACTCTGCTTTGATGGCCAATTCAACGGACTCCTCACAGGTAAGTTCTTCAGATCAATTATTTACAAAACATGCTTCTTCTGAATTTGAAAAATTCTAAGGAAAGCATTGATCTGAAATTTTCTAGGTTATTAGAACACAATGATAACTTAGTAAATGACTTACAACTCTTCACTGAAGCTAATCGTATATTAAAACAAAATGAGTGCAGTTTTAAAGAAAACATAGAACTTTTAGGGAAACAACTAAGGGAAACCGTAATTGTTTCTCTAAGTCAATCAAATGATATAAAGTTTCATTTAAATTCTTTAGAAGAAACCAAAAAGGAGAAAGCAGTTTTGGAAGTCGAGGTTAATTCTTTAAAACAAAAACTGCATAGTTGGGCTTGTTCTTCTCACATAGTTCAAAACTTAGTGAAAGAACGAAATAATAGGGAAGGGTTGGGTTACAAAGTCGTTCCACCTTCACATGAGATCCTTTTGAATACAAAATTTAGACCTATAAATAACAACCCAGTAAAGGATCATATGGTGTCCACTCCTCTGGTTAGTGATCCAGATTCCACGGGTAAGCCGGTGAAATCTGGCACTAAACAGAAGGAGTCGACTTTGAAATCAAAAGGCAAGATGCTAGTTGAGAATTTGGATGATGAAATTAAAAGGGTTAATGTAAGGTCAGGTTCACCAACATCTATTTCAGAACCCAAAATGACTAAACCCGTTAACAAAAAATGTGTTAATCATCTAAGTCCAAATAAAATGCTAGTTAAAGATATTCAAAATGTTAAAACAATTAATTTTGTTAATAAGGCTGAAACATCTAAAATAGAAGTGGCAAAACCCAACCATAATCATCTCACACCCGTACCACACTCAACCCCACATAAACATTTTCCGAAATTTGTAGAAGGGAGACTTGCTATAGTTGTGGAGAACGAGGACATATCTCTCCTAATTGTCCTTATTATCAAACACCCAAAAAGAAAGTTGAACTTTATGATGCAAAACAAAGTTTTTCTAAAATGAGATCTAATACTCCTCCTAAGAGTGTTAGTGAACCTAAACTTCAAACTGTAAGCCAGTCGTCTGTTTGTCATAAACAGGCCTTACACAAAACTGGCCTATGGAAAGAAAAGGCAAGTAACGTGTCTAATAGTTAGGACAAGAAGAAGAAGGATGTGCCTTTATCCTCTAAAGGACAATGGGTTGAGTTTATGATGTGTGATTCCTCTGGGTCACCCAAGCCAGTTAAGACTTGGGTCCCAAATCTGAACTAATAAGTTTCTGTGAATGTGCAGGGTGTCTACTACAACACTATCACTAATACCTAGATTATTAATAGTGGGGTGTCCAGGCACATGATAGGGAATTCGTCCCTCCTTTTCAACGTTAAACAAATTAAAGGGGGACACATGTCATTTGCTGGGAACAAAGGTGTTGGAGCATATATTGTCATATATAGTGTGTCCGTCGCTTGTCGAATAGTCTAGGCTTAATGTAATACACCTGATATGTTGTAAACACATGAAACTGGGTCATTGGCAGGACCATATGTGAATGAGACTCAGTCGTACGAATGAGCCATGCTAATGGATTAGTCGTGCGACTGAGAGACGTGATTAGAACATTCATAAGACTGAACCATAAGTATGGTCCAGTCGTACGGTTGAACCATACGCATGGTCCACTCGTAGATTGAACCATACGCATGGTCCAATCGCACGAATGGCCCACTCGCATCTAATACGGGCCGAGGCCTATATATACCAGTTTCAATGTGTAGAGAAAAAAAGGGTTTTTGAGAGGAGTCTGCCTGGGGCCGAGGGTTGCCGGATGAGAGAGGAGATGATGCTCGATCTCCCCTTGCCAAGAGTCTTGATTCTTATGTTGTAACGAGCTTGTAATCATTAGGTTTTATCAATGAAACCATTTAATTATAGTTCGTGTTATTGATTGTCTCTTGGTGTTTTGGTTGTTTATCCTTCCGTCAAGAACATGCTTGGATGTCTACCGATCCAGTCGACTTCACAATTGGTATCAGAGCCGGTTACTGTTGGAATGATCTAACAATCATTCTAGCAACCCGAGCTCTTGATTTCTGGATCGATTTCAGGTTCTTTGACGTTAAACCCACTTCGTGTTCTTCGTGTTTTGCTCAGATATGGTTACGTGTGTTGTTTCTATGTTAAAATCAAACTCGAAACCACGTTCCAATCACCCCTGTGAATCTTATGATGTCTATGTTGGTTCGGTTCATGTGAAATTCATAAGATTAAGGTTTTTAGCAGCCCTGGCAGCTGCAGATCTGAAAATCTGCATGCAGATTCGCTCATGTTACTAGGCCATGCGAATGGACCATTCGTACAACTGGACTATGCTAATGGACCATTCGTACGACTGGACCAGTCGTATGTTTAGTAGTACGACTGGACCAGTCGTATGTTCAATCGCACGAATGAGCCATCCGCATTGACTCATCTACATTTGTTCCAGACAAAAAAAAGAGTCTGGAACTGCCTCTTGCACAAATTTGAGGATGAGCAAAGCATATTCATCCTGAGGTTCTTTTGTCAAATAAGTTTGATGTATACCCCATTATTCGTTGGACTTCCAGAATAGGTGATTATAGTTGGAACATGAAAGAAAGAAGAGAAGATGTCAGCAGTCGCTGCTGATTTTGTGGGGTAGTCAGGAGCATCTGACTATTTATGGACCAATCAAGTTATATCTATCCGCACAGAGAGGATTCTCATTCTTAGGGGGAATCCATGTATAGAGAAATCGAAGACGCAATCAGAAAGTGATGATGTGAGCCGGTTTCTGATGATGAATCTGAATGCATGCTGATTTGTTTGAGATTGTCAGCTATGGATTGGAACCTTCTACCTTTTTCCCAATACACCGTATGAAGACACCAGGAGAGCACAATGTCTATATATAGGGATACGCTGAATTTGAGGGGGAATTTCTACAAATGTTAATGTTAATCAAGTTACCTTGTGTGAAGATTGAAGTAATGGGAAACTGTTCATGTCATTATCTGGAATAATCAGTCATATGGGGAATCTTGCTGCTATGATGGTGTTCTGCAAAGTAAACGAAAGCTATTGTGCCTAAATTCATTTTCAGGGACAGTGTAGCAACCTAACGGATCGGCAACATTGGCTAATATGGTTTTTTGTTTGATTCTATTGACAACCAGAGCAAAGATTGACTGAAGATTGTAAGAGGTGTTATTTACTATTCGCAAGCAACGTCCAAGGGGGAATTAGTTGGAGCATATATTGTCATATATAGTGTGTCCATCACTTGTCGAATAGTATAGGCTTAATGTAATACACCTGATATGTTGTAAACACATGAAACTGGGTCATTCGCAAGAGCATATGTGAATGAGACTCGGTCGTATGACTGAGCCATGCTAATGGACCAGTCGTGCGACTGAGAGATGCGATTGGGACATTCGTAAGACTAAACCATAAGTATGGTCCAGTCATACGATTGAACCATACACATGGTCCAGTCGTATGATTGAAGCATACGCATGGTCCAATCGCACGAATGGGCACAGTCGCATCTAATATGGGCCGAGGCCTATATATACCAGTTTCAATGTGTAGAGAAAAAAAGGGTTTTTAAGAGGAGTCTGCTCGAGGCCGAGGGTTGCTGGATGAGAAGGGAGATCATGCTCGATCTTCCATTGCCAAGAGTCTTGATTCTTATGTCGTAACGAGCTTGTAATCATTAGGTTTTATCAATGAAACCATTTAATTATAGTTCATGTTATTGATTGTCTCTTGGTGCTTGGTTGTTTATCCTTCCGTTAAGAACATGCTTTGTCAGGATCAGTGATCACAAGTTTGATGTATTAGAGCGTAACGCAGTGGAATAAGAACAAGAATTAGACAAATTGTAGCAAGAATTTGATACTCGTATGCATTAAGAACAAATACGGTTATAACGAGAGAATATATTTCTGTAACAAGGAATGTTTCTATGATATCGAATTTTTCTGATCAAATCATTCTATCTTATTATAATAGGTTGACACTCCTTATATAGAGTGCAATCGCTGCTGTTATCACGGGAAAGTGACAACTGGCAGATCTCTTACAAAATAACTAACTCTTAACAAACTACTGAAATGTTCACAACTACTGAGAACATATCAGAGTGTTAAGTACAAAATATAAAACTACTGATAAGAAACTACTAAAACTACAATGACTGAAGAACAAGCTCTTCAGTCGTTTTACAAAACTACTGAAAAACATAAAACTACTGATGAGCACAACAACTGAAGAAGTATTCTTCAGCTGTTGTGTCAAACTACTAAACAGATAAAACTTTAAAACTACTGAAAGGTAAACCGTCACAACTACTGAAGAAGACCTCTTCAGCTGTTGTGACAATGTCTGATACTTTTGTCTTCAGCACTTGTGTCTTCAGACTTTGTCTTCAGCACTTGTGTCTTCAGACTTTGTCTTCAGCACTTGTCTTCTGACTTTGTCTTCAGCACTTGTGTTCAGACTTTGTAATCAGCTGTTGTCTTCAGCTGTTGTGGTCTTCAGTAGTTGTTGTGACGTCTGTGGGACTTAAAGGTTTTTCTGATCCGGCTAATTGGTTCTTTTGGTCCAACAAACTCCCCCTGAACCAATGCAGCCAAAACCTTTAACTTTATTAAGGTCCCACTTATTGTTGGCAGAATGGTTGGTCTTTTTCCTTCTTGATCAGTTGAGAAGATGACCCATATAAGCACTGGCCTGGGAATGAGTCTCTGATGATTTGGTTGGCAATGTATGGATGGGAGCTCTTTATTGGGGAATTGGACACTGAGCTGTTCCCCCATCCATGAGACTCACTTCCCATGTATAAGCCTGTAGGATTCTCTGGTGTATGCTCTGAGAAACATAATTTGTTCTTCCATGGTCAGGTTCTCAGCTTCACCATCAAACAATCCTTCACGCCCATACAGCTCTGAGATGTACTTGGCCTGTTTGCCATTTTTGAGCTCAACTATTGTAATCTGTCTGTATGCAAACTCATCAGGATGAGTCCCTTCAAGTAACAGACTGAGCTCATTTTGTTTGAAGTTCTCAAGCCTCTTGTAGACTAACCCCTTTTTAATAACTCTATTCTCTAACATCTTTTGGGGTGGCTGTTTAGTCTCATAGGCATTCTTGAAATCTTCTACAATCTCCCAGGGTGATACTACAAGGACCACTGTGATCTCTTCATCTACGATCCTTTTTACTTGGCCCTTGTATCTCGAAGGAATGTCTTTCTTTACAATCCTGTGAGCCACGCTAGGATCAGGCCATACTCTCACCTTTTCCTTCTGATATTGAAATGTGTTGGCAAGGGTGTACAACCTCAGAGCTTCTTTCTTCATACTAATTATTGATGAAGAAGCAGCATAAGTTTTGTCAATGCTTTTCAACATCTCATCGTCATGAAGCCTTTCCTGCTGCTCTTCTTCAATCTTTACTCTCACAGTTTCCATCTGTGAGGTGGGAGTGATGGGCATGGTTTGGCTTTAGGCAATGTTAGGACTGCAGACAGAGGCAGCCTATCTTCTTCCATATCATCCTCTTCTTCTTCTTCTTCTAGCCACAACACCCTTCTCTTCTTCTTCTTGGGTGTATCATCGGCTGTTGGTTTAGAGGGTAAGGGAGTTGGTTTTGTGGGTTGTGGTTGTGGTTGTTTTAGAGAGGGAATGTTGACAGGCTGAGTTAGCATTTTAGAGGTGAGTGTGGCTTTTGAGTGTTTGGCTAGCTCAGTCCTGCTCCCTGCTCCTGCTTCATTAGAGCTTCGACTACTAAACCCTTAGTGTATGCTTCAGACGAACAGATCTTGGAGGTTATGGCCAAGATACTGTCCCTGGTCCATGATTTAATCTCGATCAATGATCTCCCAAGATATTTTGCAATGAATCTGATCATGATCTCTAGTCTCTCTCTTTCTAATGCATCATAACTTGCCCATCTTGAGTTAATTTCTTCAACTTCAAGTCTCCTAATCTCTGAGTCAAGCTGTGCAGTATCGAACCCTTGTCTATACAGTTGATCAATAATGGCATCCATTGATTTACTATGTGTAGCATCTGCCATTTTGATCATCTCATCGAGTTGGAGTTCTTTCTCTCTTCCTTCACCCTTCCTCTTCTTATATGTGACATGAAAGTCTTTGTGACTTTCACCCACTTGATCATTTTCGGTTCCCTTCACAGACTCCTCTTCCTTCTCAGTTTCCTTTTCTTTCAGTTTGCTCTTCCTCTTTGCTTTCACTGACTGACTCTCCCCCTTTTTGGTTGCATTGGTTGCAAGGGTTTGAGTAGCAGAAAGCCTTGTGCTCACAATCTCCTCCAGTAGGGGTTGTATGATTGTGGGAAGCCTCTCATCCATGGTTTTGATCACAATGTCTGTGATCATTGGGGTGATGAGAGGTAGGGTTTGCTGAAAGATAGCAACTGTTTGCTCAGAGGGGTTCTGTCCCTGAGAAGCAGTGCCAGAAACAGAAGCTGGTGGCTTGGAAGTTTTGAGTGGCTGAGTGTGTGGGAGAACTTCAGGTGAAGGTGCCATCTGTGGGTTTATGTTGGTGGCAGATGGACTTGCTTCTTGAGAGAATTGGTCAAGTAGTCTTTGTAGTCTACTGACTTCTTCCTCAAGAATTGTGTTCTGGGCCAGAACATCATAAAAGAAGCCCAGGTCATCATCAGTAGATGCTAAATCACCTGACCTCGTGCTTGTAGCAGGATGTACATGCACTGGGTGTAGACCAGTTTTAGCATGTGCCCCTTTTTCTTGGAACTGGGGACTTCCAGCCTCAGGACTATGTCCTTCATCAGCTGTTGCCTCTAGTGAGGTCTTAGCTATGTTGCCAGCCTCATTCTGATCATGTGTTGATTCAGAAGAGGTGGCAGCCTCACTAGATTTTCTAATCTCCATATCCACACCAGGAGATAGAACGTGTAAACCCCGGTGCTGTGGGTTGTCAGAAGCATAGTGATCCTCGTCCTCAATAGCTGTGGTTCTCCCCTTTGTTGGTGGTTGTTAGGGAGGAGGAGAGGCATGCAGCTGAGTCAGCATGTTTGCAATGATAATGGTTGGACTTTGGGGGGCGGTTGCATGGGGAGATGGGGTAAAAGCAGTGTGCACCTGGGGAGAATGGTGCTCTTCAATGGCAATCTCCTCAAATGAGGAAGATCCCAGATTTGTGGGTACCCCTTCTATGGTTGCTGCAGGCTCCTTTTGAGAGGAATCCTGAGCGGCTGTGGCTGGGAGAGTCCTTGTATCCACTAGGGGGTTATAACCAGTGGATATAGCCTGCGTTTGTGTTGCAGGGGCATCCTCAGGGGACTCATTTCCCTGAGTAGCCTTTTTTGTCTTCTTTTTAGTGGGTTTGGTGGGGACTTTGGATTTGGAGGTGGTGGCTGTGGGTTCCAGCTGCGTGGGTTTTCGCAGCTTGGTAGCCATTTTTAGTGATTGGTCAGAGTTATGCCGGGAGTCTACTTCCGGCAGTACAGCCATAGCAGGGACTCCCAGGCCAACAAGTCCCTCAGCTTGAAGCTGGTTTTCCATTATGGCCATTATGAACCGAGGATATAATATCCAACGGTTAGCAGTTTGTTTTTGGGCCATATCCTTGAGCTCTAAAAATAGTATTTCAGAAAAATTTAAAGGTTGTTGCGCAAGGATGGAGTACATTACCTGTTGCCACCTTGTGGACATTTGATCCCATGATGAAGTCTTGGAGGCAAGGCATACATTTACCATATGAATATGAGACGTTCGGCATCCGGGAAATGTTTCTTCAGTATGGTAGATGCACTCAGGTTACCCTGGTATCCATGGTGGGCAAATGATTGATCTGTTGTGCCCTTTGGATAACCAGTTGGGAAAGTGGCATCATCCTGATTAAGGGTTTGGCGAAGAGTGTCTGGAGTAATGACCACCTTTTGGCCATGGACAAACGATTGAAGAGACTCTGTGTCATTCTCCTCAGAGACCAGAGTGACGTTTGTCCAGAATTGGTTAAGGGATTCGGCATATATGGTAGGATTTACCAGAAAAGCCGTTTTGTAGGGTGACTGAACCATTAAATCAATGGCGTTATGAAACTTGGTCCAGTATGGCGATTTGGTGAGATGTGCGACACAGTTGTGTCGTGGTTTTAGTTGCATGGTCGCCATTGATGAAGAGAGGGTAGAGAGTTTTTGAACGTTAGGTTTGAGAAGAGAAGATAAAAACTCTAAAGGTGGGATAAGGTATTTAAAGGGTCGGGTTAGAAAACGATTGAAGGTTTTGGTGTGAGTCATCAGTTGTTGAAACTACTGATGACGTGGTGTTAACTTTCAGAGGTTTGAAAAGACTGACCGTATTGGTGTGATCAGCAGTTGTTATAAAACAACTGAAGACTTGGTTTTAACCGTAGACGTTGAAACAGCTGAAGTCTCTGATTTAGTCATCAGTAGTTATAAAACTACTGAAGACAGTTTTGACTTCAGGTGATGAAACAACTAAAGACTTGGTATTAGTCATCAATAGTTGTGAAACTACTGAAGACAGTGGTTTTGTCAGCAGTTGTTGTAAACAGCTGAAGACTTGGTGTTAGTCTTCAGTAGTTGTAAACTACTGAAGACATAGTTTTGGCTTCAGTTGTTTTAATGAAACAGCAGTTGTAGAAACAACTGAAGAGTAATTACTCATCAGCTGTTTTCGTCAATTCATAGCTTTTCAGCTATTTCACACTGTCCTCAACACTTACTCATCAGACTTTTTATCTGCTTTTCAGGTGTTTCATAGGACATCAGTACTTATCTGCATTTCTGACATCAGTAGTTGTGGCTACAACAGCTGTTGTGACTACATCAGCTGTTTTAACAGATAAAGTACTTCAGTACTGGTGAGGTATGTAGCCTTCAGTAGTTATAAAACTACTGAGGGTAAAAAAAAACTCATCAGTATTTATATGTGACAATAATGAACTAATGATCATCGGTACTTTTGAGCTGAGATCATCAGTAGTGTCACTTATTCTAGCTGCAGCATACCAAGCCTTAACACCAGGTTATGGAAAGTTGAACTATCCAAAGGCTTAGTAAAAATGTTTGCAAGCTCATCAGCACTAGGAACAAATTTTGGATCAATCAGACCTTTTTCAAAACAATCTCTAATAAAATGGTGTCTGATTTCAATATGTTTAGTCCTAGAGTGCTGGACAGGATTCTTGACAATACAAAGAGCTGAAGAGCTGTCCATTAACAATGGGGTCTTAGTCTCTGTTATGCCATAATCCAATAATTGGTTTTGAAGCCAGAGTACCTGAGATGTACAGCTTGCAGCGGCAATGTACTCTGCTTTAGCAGTTGATGTAGCAACTGAGGTCTGTTTCTTGCTCTGCCAAGAAATCAAGCAGTTGCCTAGGAATTGACATCCACCAGAAGTTGATTTCCTGGTCAACTTACACCCTGCATAGTCACTATCAGAAAAAGCAACTAATTTACCAGAATGTCTAGTAGAATACCATAAACCTAGAGATGGAGTGCCTTGCAGATATCTAAAGATCCTCTTGACTCCAATCGAATGAGACTCCTTAGGTGCAGCCTGAAATCTAGCACAAACACATGTAGCAAACATAATATCTGGTCTAGAAGCTGTTAAATACATCAAGGACCCAATCATACATCTGTAAAGTGTTTCATCAACCACTTTACCTTTCTGATCTGTATCCAGTTGTGTGGTGCTGCACATGGGGGTAGAACAGGGCTTATAGTTTTATAAATCAAACTTTTCCAAAAGATCTTTTGTGTATTTGGACTGATGAATGAAAATTCCATCAGCCTTTTGTTTGATTTGCAAACCCAGAAAGAACTGTAATTCTCCCATGGCACTCATTTCAAACTTCTATTGCATCAACTTTGTAAAGGCATCACACAACTGTGGATCAGAGGATGCAAAAATAATATCATCTACATAAATTTGAACAAGTAGATTATGCTGCCCAGCTTTCTTAATGAATAAAGTCTTATCTATGGAGCCTCTAGTGAAATTATTTTCCAGAAGAAAGTTTGATAATGTCTCATACCAGGCTCTAGGAGCTTGTTTCAACCCATAAAGAGCCTTATCAAGCTTATACACCTAATTAGGATGTTTATTGTCCTCAAAGCCTGGTGGTTGACATACATAAACCTCTTCTTTAATTTTCCCATACAAAAATACACTTTTGACATCCATTTGAAAAACTTTAAGGTTTTGATAAGCAGCATAAGCTAAAAACAATCGAATTGCTTCCAGTCTGGCTACAGGGGCAAAGGTTTCATCATAATCAATACCTTCTTCTTGTGCAAACCCCTAAACAACCAGTCTGGCCTTGTTCTTAACAATAAGCCCATTTTCATCAGTTTTGTTCCTAAACACCCATTTAGTGCCTATTGCACACTTACCTGGAGGTAGAGGAACCAGTTCCCGCACTTGCTGTTTCTTGAACTGAAGAAGCTCAAGCTGCATGGCATCAACCCATCCATTGTCCTTTAAAGCAATGTGATAATTCTTTGGCTCTTGCTGACTGATGAAGAGAGCATAGAAGCAGAAATTTGACAATTGACTTCTTGTTGATACGCCAGCAGTGATATCACCAATGATTTGAGACATAGGGTGATTCTTCAGATCTTGATACACAATGAGATCTGTGCAAGTGTTTGTAGCAGGCTCAGCAGCAACAGATGGTGATGGTGAATCATTTCCTTGAAACCAATCAGTGGATGGTAATTCAAAGGAAGTTGAATTTGAAGAAATCTCATCAGCATTTGTTGTGGATGGTGCTACTGGAGCTACAGGACCATCAGGTCTAGCTAAATCAGGCAGTTGATCACTAAACCTGAAGAGGTGAGTACTGCTATCATCATCATCATCAGCACCAGCAGAACCACCAGGTGGTGAACTGTTGACAGGAGCAACAGCAGGAGTTTGATAAGGAACATATTGCAGTATGTCCAAATCAAATATCTCCACAGGGCTTTGTGGAATCTTGTGCTTTGGAGATTCATTAAACATAACATGTAGAGTCTCTTCAACCATCTTTGTTCTACAGTTGAAGACTCTGTATGCTTTGCAAGTTGATGAATAACCAACAAAGTACCCCGCATCCACCTTAGGATCAAATTTTTGGAGTTGATCCCGTGTGTTGAGAATGAAACAAGGACACCCAAATGCTCTGAAGAATGAAATTAGAGGGGCCAAATGATGAAGAACTTCATATGGAGTCTTCATCAACCTCTCATTTACTAGAACTCTATTATGTACATAGCAAGCTGTATTGACAGCTTCAGCCCAAAAAGTCATTGGCAGTCCAGAATCAGCCAACATGGACCTTGCAGCTTCAATAAGGGTCCTGTTCTTTCTCTCCACTACTCCATTTTGCTCAGGAGTTCTTGGGATGCTATACTGCCTCTTGATTCCCTTTGATAAGTAAAACTCATCAAGTGTGTGGTTTCTGAATTCAGTACCATTGTCACTCCTCACACACTTAACTGGTAGGGAATACTGCTTCTCAACGTGTAACACAAAGTTCATAATGGACTGCGCAGCCTCATCCTTTGAATGCAAGAAGAAAGTCCATACAAATCTGAAGTAATCATCCATAATTACCAGACAGTATTTCTTCTTAGCCATACTCATCACTCTCACAGGACCAAAGAGATCCATGTGAAGAAGCTATAAGCAGGCAGTGGACTTATTATGATCCCTCAACTAAGGATCCAAAATTCTCATCCTACCATAAACATCATTGGAGATGTTGACTCAAGGGTAAAAATAAGAGGACAAACCCATGATGCAAATGTTTGTCTGCACTCTTGTTTATTATCCCAGATAGAGCCAAGAAAATTGATGAAGCTTTAAAGGATGGAAGTTGGGTTGAAGCTATGCAAAAGGAACTGCTTCAACTTAAAAGGCAAAAGGTTTGGAACTTATGTCCTCTTCCTCAAGGGAAAACTACCACAAGAATCAAATGGGTGTTTAGGAATAAGAAGGATGATAGAGGACTTGTCATCAAAAAGAAAGCTAGACTAGTTGTCTAAGGATAAACACAAGAAGAAGGAATTGACTACACAGATGTCTTTGCTCCTATGGCAAGACTTTAAGTTGTTAGAATATTATTAGATTTTGTTGCATCCAAGGATTTCAAGGTCTACCAACTTATTATCAAGTGTACTTTTCTTTATAGGGTGATTGATGAAGAGGTGTATGTCAAATAACCACCTAGTTTTGCAGATCCTGATCATACTTACAAGATTTAACATGACTGATTGTTAGGTGGCTAAGTGTAACACCCTAAAAAGTCAAAACAAGTCATCGATGATAATGGGCTTAATTAGTGGGTATTTAATAAAGGAAGGAAATGGGCCATGTGCTAAATTAGACTTATGGGCAAGACCCAAAGTGATTTAGGGCCCATAATCAGCCCTTTAACCCATCTAATCAGCCACCATCTTCCACATTTTGAACCCTAGCCACCAAAATTCATAGAGAGAGAAAGTGAAGAAAACTCAAGATTTGGAGCTCAAAGGTTAAGAGATTGAAGATCTGGGTGTTGGAGCATCAAAATCATAAGAAAGGACCAACAAATCCAGGCTGTGTAATGTGATCCTAGCCTAGTAAGCATAGGTTAGAGGTTACTCTCTGTATCCACATGAGTTCTACATCCCCTCATTTGTAAGTTTTTCCATGTTTTGGGGTTATTATGCATACTAAATATACGTTTTAAATGACTGAGATTTATGAGGTTTTATCTGGAAGATCGATTTTTCTGTTGAATTCTTTATGCCCAAGACACATAGAACATTGATGTGGTTAGTACGTTATGATCCAAGTCGGGTCATACCCAATAACAAGCTTAGCAAACACCAAATAATATTTAATTGATGATATGATCATACAATTAAATATATATACACCAATTTAGAAAATGGGTTTTCTAAATAAGTTGCATATGAGATTGAACAATTTATATGGATATTTTGTTTATAGATATTGTTTGTAATGTTATTTAAGTTACTTAAATAACATCAAATAATAAGAGAGTGTGTATTACAATTCTCAAATTTTGACTCCTAAGAGTATTACAATTTGAAGGCATGGTTTGCTTTCGAAGTTAAAAGCATAACTTCCAAAGTATCAGAAATTTTCAAAAATCTAAGGAAAGTCTTCAAAAAGAAATTTTTATCCAAAGAAAACATTGAGCTTATGAAAATGATGAACTAGACAACTTAGGACACACATATTTTAAGAAATAATAAGAATTAGTTTTAAGAAAAGCATACTCAAAGTTTATCATCCCAATAGCTGATATTAGATATTTAAATCTCTATTCATCAAAAGCCTTTGTAAACAAATCAGCATATTGTTCATCTGTGTGAACTTTGACTAGTTTAATTAATCCCTTTTCATAGTTATCTCTTATTAAATGATACCTGATATTGATGTGCTTTGTCCTTGAGTGCTGCACATGATTCTCTGTGATTGAAATAGCACTGTTGTTGTCTATGTGAATGGGAGTCTCCTTGAAGTTTAATCCATAGTCCAACATCTGATTTTGAATCCAAAGTACTTGAGCACAGCAGGTTGCAGCAACAATGTATTCAGCTTCAGCAGTTGATGCAGAGACACAAGATTGTTTCTTGCATTGCCGTGAGACAACCCTTCCACCAAGGAATTGACATCCCCCAGATGTAGACTTTGCAATCATGTTGCAATCACCATAATCACTATCTGTATAAGCATACAGATTGAAGTCAGGATTCTTAGGGTACCATAAACCAAGTGTTGAAGCACCTTTGAGGTATCTTAGAATCCTTTTGACAGTGATGAGGTGAGACATCTTAGGGTTGGCTTGATATCTTGCACAGATGCATGTAGCAAACATAATATCAGGCCTGCTAGCAGTAAGATACATAAGAGACCTAATCATAGCCCTGTATAAGTGCTCATCTACACACTCCCCCTCAAGATCAGGTCCAAGGGAGTGGTTTCTAGCTATGGGTGTCTTAGCAATCTTGCAATCAGTCATGTTGAATCTCTTGAGTATGTCCTGAACATACTTTGACTGACTTATGAAGATGCCATCTTCAACTTGCTTCACTTGAATTCCTAGAAAGAAATTGAGTTCCCCCATGGCACTCATTTCAAATCTGTCTTTCATCAGCTTCTCAAAGTCTTTGCAGAGCTTTAGATTAGTTGAACCAAAGATGATATCATTCACATACATTTGAACTAGCAGTATGTCATTTCCCTATCCTTTGATGAAGAGAGTTCCATCTATAGTACCTCTCCTGTATCCATGTTTACAATGATACTCAGATAGTGTCTCGTACCATATCCTGGGTGCCTGATGCATCCCATATAGAGCTTTGTCAAGCTTGCGGACATAATCAGGATGATCAGGGTCTTCAAAACCAGGTGGCTGTTTGACATATACCTCTTCATCTATCACTCCATATAAAAAGGCACACTTAACATCAAGATGAAAAACCTTGAAGTTCTTGGATGTAACAAATGCCAGGAATATCCTAACAGCTTCGAATCTTGTCACAGAAGCAAATACATCAGTGTAGTCAATCACTTCTTTTTGTGTGTATCCTTGAACAACCAGTCTAGCTTTGTTCTTGATGATGATGTCTCTATCATCTTTCTTATTCCTAAACACCCATTTGGTTCCAATGGTAGTCTTCCCAGAAGGAAGAGGACAAAGGTTCCAAACTTTCTGCCTTTTGAATTGAAGCAGCTCTTATTGCATAGCTTCAACCCACTTCCATCCTTTAGAGCCTCATCAACTTTCTTTGGCTCTATCTGGGATAAGAAACAAGAGTGAAGACAAACATTTTCTTCATGGGTTTGTCTTCTTGTCCTTACCCCTATGACAACATCTCCAATGATGTTTGTGGTGGGGTGAGACTTGTGGATCCTAAGCTGAGGGATCACAACAAGTTGCTAAGAGAGATCTAAATTAGAGAAATTTATATCTGGCATAGATGTTTCTCCCACCACATCAGCACACTTTTCAAGAGAGACTTGATCCAAGTAGTGTGTGACATCATTGATGTTGTCATCGATGGTGTGGTTAGTGGCATCAAGAAATTCTTTGTCACTGTCAACACCACCATTGTTGTCTTCCACAATTGAAGTGTTCTTATCTGGTTGTGGAGCGTCTAAGCTGGAATTTGAAGGCATCCCAGATGTATCAACTGAGTTTGTCATTATAGTGCTGATAGAAACCTTATTAGCAGAAGTAGTTCCAACTGGAGCTGAAGATGTATGACTTGAAGGTCTTCTTAGCTCAAATCTTGGATCAGGATCACCTGTATTTGAATTTTTGTAGATCCTGAAATGTTCTCACAAGATTTGTTAAAACAGTTGGTAACTAAATCAAGATCAAACAACCAATCCGGACCAGAACCAACAACACAGGGTGTGTGTTCATTGAAAGTCACATTGGCTGACTCCTCAACAATTCTAGTTCTAAGATTGTATACTCTGTAAGCCTTAGCTTGAGAAGAGTATCCAATAAAGTGTCCATTAACTGATTTCTCAGCAAACTTGGCAATTTGATCTTTGGTATTCAAGATGGTGCAAGGACAACCAAATGACCTGAGAAAACCAATGAAAGGTTTCCTCTTGTGCCAAAGTTCATAAGGAGTCTTGCCATGAGTCTTAACTACTAAAACTATGTTCTGCACATAGCAGGCAGTGTTGACTACCTCTGCCCAAAAGGTGATGGGCAGCTTAGAGTCAGACAGCATGGTTCATGCAGCTTCAATCAGTGTCCTGTTTCTCCTCTCAGCAACACCATTTTGCTGAGGAGTCCTGGGAGCACTGTATTGTCTTGTAATACCCTTTTCATCACAGAATGTATCAAGGATTTGGTTCTTAAATTCAGTTCCTTGATCACATTTTATGATCTTGACCTTGTGATCAGCTTGATTCTCAATCTTTAAGATGAAATTCTTCAGAATCTCAAGAGTCTCATCCTTAGTTCTAAGGAAGAAAACCCAGGTGAATCTTGTAAAGTCATCTGTGATCACTAAACAGTAAGAGGTCCTTCCTAAACTCATTACACTGGTGCGGCTAAAGAGATCCATATGTAACAAGTGTAGGGGTGTAGTGATGGAGTTCCTTTCCTTAGGCTTGTGAGATACCTTATATTGCTTCCCTTTCAGGCATGCAACACAATGGTCATCACTTGTAAACTCTTTCTTTGGTATTCCAGTTACCAAATCATGCTTAATCAATTTGTTCATGTTCTTAAAGTTTACATGCCACATTCTTTTATGCCATAGGAAAGACTCATCACTATAGCTTTAGACAGAAAGCATAAAACTTCTCCAGAGGGAGATGTTTCTTGCAAATCCATATTGTACATGTTTCCTTTCCTGGGGGCTCTGAGCAGGATATGCTCATGAGGAATGACCACACCAGGCTTAAGAACAATGCACTCATGCTCAGTAAAGAGCATGTTATGACTCTGATCACAAAATTGAGATACACTCAAAAGATTGTATCCAAGCTCCTTGACAAAGTTAACCTTTTCTATGCTGAGCTTACCATTTGTAACCTTGCCCCTTCCAGAAATGTAACCACCTTCATCTCCTCTAAAAGCAACTGGTCCTCCATCAATCCTTTCAAAGTTCTGGAGTAGTGACCTATTGCATGTCATGTTCCTGGAACAGCCACTATCAATGATCCAGAAATTTTTATTTGTCTTCAGCTGTCCCTGCACAAAGAAAATGATTAGTTACATTTGGAAACCCAAGCCTTGCTTGTCTAGGGCTCATTTACTAAAGGTAATTCAACAATAATAGATCCTATGCTTGTACTAAGAGGATCTTGAGCTGCTTTTGATGGAGAATTCTTAGTCACTTGGTCTTTCTTAGACTTCCACACCACCTTTGGAGTCTTGGACTTGACCTTCAAAAATTCAGAAGCTTTTGGGACTTCGGAAGTTTTGATGACTGAACCTTCGGAAGATTCTACAAACACTGCAACAGACTTCAGTGCTTTGGAAGAACTCCTTTCTTCCGAGGCCAACTTCTCTTCCGAGGGTAATTTTCCACTTCCCTTCTTCTTAGATTTGGAGCTTCCGAAGGAAACAGGTTTTCCTTCTGAAGCTTGAATCTTCTTAGGACTCTTTGAAGTCTTTGTTTTGGTCATATGGACAGTACCTTTAGGATTGTATGGACAATCCTTTGCAATGTGAGAGGTGTTGTCACACATGATACAGTTCATCTTCTTCTTCACAAGAGCCTTTTCCTGAGAACAAGACTGTCTTTGGTCACATCCCTTCTCTATCTTCATCTTTTCAGATGCTGAGACAGTTCTCTTAAGCTGAGAACTATGCTTGGAGTTTGATGGTCCAGGCTGTGCAACAGTGGTACACAGCAGATCAGTCTTCTTCTTGTTACTGAGATGAGTTGAACAAGAACCAAAACTCTTAGCAGAAGAGTTTTGGTTGATGTCTTTAGTCCCTACCACTTTAAACCCTGTAGAGATGAAAACTTGTTTCTGCTTAGAATCAAAAGTAGCCTTGATCTCTTGAGCCTTTCTTGCCTTTTTTTGCTCTTTCTGATCAAATTCTTTCTCATGGACTTGGTCATCACAGTCTTCTTTTTCTCCTCAGAAGGATAGTGACCCTTCTTGGAATCCTCCTCTTCACTCTTCTCAGAGGAATTCTTCCTATCTCTTCTTCATCCTCTTCACTCATAAGATCTATGAGAGGAAGCTCATCTTCACAAGTTCCACACCTAGGAGATCTTACAAACAAGATTGTGTGTGGAGGAGCTATCTCATTGGATCCCAGTACCTACCTGTTTTGATAGCACACTTTGTTGTGCAGGGATGAGGATATCATGTTCTTGAAGGTCTCTTCTTCAAGAACACTCTTTTCTGCCTTAGCTTTGCTGATCACAAGCTCAGCCTGGCACTCAGTTAACTTGGTTATGAGATCTTGATTTGAGTCCTAAAATCAGTGTGTTCATGTTTTAGAACTGGAATGGTTTTCTCAAGGTCCTCTATCTTCAGTTTATAATCATTTTTAGACTTTCTAAAATCAGATTTTAAAATGTTTAAGGACTCAAGGTCAGATCTCATCTCCAGGTTATAGGACCTGTATCTATTAACTTTAGCAATGCATTCAGGAGTACAGAGATATTCCAATACCTTAGCCTCATCATGATCTGCCATCAATGCTTGGTTAGGAGAAGCATCTTCCACCTGAAAGCTTCAGTCAAAGCCTCCTTCTTCAACAGCAACAGCAGCCTACTGCTTTGACTTCTCATTTTGGAGAGCTTTGTCAGTGTAGTTTGGTCTAGACTGTGTTTGGCCACCATTTGCTCTAGGTGCCTTACACTCTCTGGCAAAGTGGCCCATCAAGTTACAGTTGTAACACTTGACTTTGCCTTTGTTCAGTCCAAACTTTCCACTGATTGCATTGCTTGGGAACTTCCTTCCAGCCCTCTTGTAGAACTTCTTGGCTCTGTAAGTGAGAAGAGCCATCTACTGGACTATTTCCATGTATTCCAGATCATCTGGATGAATACAGTCTAGGTCTTCAAGAGTGAAAAGAGAGTTGTCACAGCTTTCATCAGAATACACAAAAGCTTGAGAAGGGCTTGTCTCTTGGAATGGGCTTCCGTGAGTGTAGTTCTCCCTTGGTGTCTCTGGGAAGGTGATGAAAGGACCCTTTGGTGAGTTGTCAGGGTATCATATTAGATGATGTTTGGGTTCTATGCTATCTCTTTCAACCACATGTAGGGCTTAACCCATTTGATTGTTGGAGTTGCAAGATGAACCTTGCATGTTCATCTCCATCTGGTAGCCATTAAGAATCCCATATAACTCTGTCAGAGTAAGAGTTTTGAGATTTTCAGTTCTCTTGATCACCACATAGTAGTGTGTCCATTGCCTAGGAAGTGAGGACATGAACTTCCTTACAATGTGTCTATTCTCAAGAGAAACTCCTCCATCCACTAGGGTATCCATAATCTCAACATACCTGAAGTACTGCTGAGTCATGGTTTCATCTGTTTTGAAGGTGAAGTTTTCAAACTGTTGCTTCAGGATATCCTTCTTGTTCTCATTGGCTTCAGAGGAACCCTCATACATCAGTTTCAGTGCATCCCACAGCTGCTTGGCTGTTTTGCACTTCTTGAAACCTCTGTACACAGAGTTTGGAAGGGCAGTTTGAAGGGCTGTCATGGCTTTTCTGCCTATCTCTACTCTCTTCCTATCTTCATCAGAGTAGTTAGCCATATCTTTGGGGATCATACCAACATCAGTAGCAGAAGGGGTGCTGGGTATGAAAGGTCCATTCTCAATAGACTCCCACATTCTTGAATCAAGAGACCTAATGAAACCTTCCATTCTCAAACACCAGTATCAAACTCATCAAGAGTGATCAGTGGGGACTTGTTCATGGTTCCAGTTTCCATATCAGTCTTGGAAATGGCTGCCATTTGAAAAGTTTAGTATTTGTGTGTGTGAGCGATCTTAAAATGGTGAGATCTTATATCAAGAGCCTGAATTGCTCTGATACCAAATGCAGGATTGTTAAAGGGTGTAGAGTTACAACACAACAACACAAAGAGGAGATTAAGTAAACTTAATCAAATAATAAACTGGATTAACCAAGGTAAGACACTAAGAACACAAGTAATGTAAGAGACAGAACACAAAGAACACAAGTATATGGTTTTCAAGAATGTAGTATATTGCTTTCTCTATGTTCTATTACAAGTGTTACAAAGCATATCTAAAAGATACAAGAACATGAGATACTTATACTACATCCTACAGATGGCTATACTTTGAAAGCCAGATGGATACAATTGACTAGACACAAAACAAAATCAATTGTAGAGTCAAAAGGCAGATTGTCTTTTGACCTGTGACTATGACATGCCATAGCTCACATCCTTATCTATTACAAAAAGGATAAAGTACATGAAGTAGAAAGTTACACACTCAAGACCTCAATGTACAGTTACCAAAAGCATGGACCTTTTGACCAACTCATGTAAGTTGGTGACCTTATAGAGGTGCAACGGAAAGGTGTCCAGCTTTATGGAAAAGTTCATCAGATAAAGCATGTATTAAAAGTCTTCAGAAGAAATCTATCTTCATAAGTTGAAGCTTCGGAAGACTTTGTCTCTGAGGCTTCGGAAGACTTCATATTTGGCTTCGGAAGATATTGGTCTTGGCTTCGGAAGATTTTACACTTAGAGTATTTTATGTTGCATGTGTAAAACTTCCTAAGCATTCTTCTTCAATGCACTTGTGCAGCATGCAGGAAAGACATTGGATGTTTAGGTTGCATCAGCCTGTTCATTAATCTCTACACTTACCTTTTGTCACCAACTAAAGTTGGTAACATGTACTATCATGAAAATATGAATAGTGGAATAAAGTATGGTCAACTTCATGGCTCTTTAGGAAGAAGCCGTACAGTATCAAAGGTCTGCAGCGGAGTGTCAGAGACCATACTTATGTCCACTGGTTCATAGTAGTGTCTTCCGAAGGTTAAATGGCTTCGGAAGAGTAAGTACTTCTGAAGCCACTTATACTTCGGAAGAGGCTGCTTCTTCCAAGGCTTGGAGACTTTTTCTTTTCATCATACTTCGGAAGTGGTCTTCAGCTTATTCTTCTAAGACTTGAACTTCGGAAGTATACACTTGACTTCAGAAGTAGAGTTCTGTCTTTGGAAGTTGATCTTTCACTTTGTCTTCGGAAGAACTCTACAACCTTTGAAGTTCCATGCTAAGCTTCGGAAGCCTTTGCATGCAGCACCAAAATTATCTAAGTGATTTAGTTTTGATTGCATTAGCCTTCTTCTTGATCCAACAGTTATAGTTGATTATGATGGTTAGATCACACAATCAATAGCCTAAGAAGCTCTGATACCAATTGCAGGATCGGTTTTGATACTTAACACAAGTATTTCACTAATAAACACTCAAGAAATAGAGTTCTTCTAAGAGTTGATTATAATATACCAAATAACACAAAGAAAAACACAAGAGAATAGTATTCAAGATACTTGTATATATTATTTGTCAACTTAAAGATTACAAGACTCTTACAAGCTTACTACAAGAGTTACAATAAGAAACTATATATACTACTATCTATAGTCAGATACTTTGATACCAGCTGGAATCCTCTAACTAAAGCAGATACTACAAAGCTATAGTTTAAGGTATCTTAGGTAATGTCTTATCTAAGATATGGTAGTCATGACATGTTCATGACTTAACTTTTGTCATCACTAAAGTTGGCAACGTGTACTAACATATAAAGGTGAACAATGGAATAAAGTATGGTCAACTATATGGCCTTTTGAAAAACGCCATGAAGTATTAGAGGTCTGCAGCAGAGTGTCAGAGACCATACTTATGTCCACTGGTTTATAGCAGGATCTTCCGAAGTTTAATTGGCTTCGGAAGAACAAGTTCTTCCGAAGCCTTTAATACTTCGGAAGAGGCTGCTTCTTTCGTGGCTTGGGGACTTCTATTTCAGAAGTTATTGTCTTTGAATTCTTTCAAGTCTTGAACTTCGGAAGAAAATACTTTGTATTCGGAAGTTGGAGCTTTTACTTCGGAAGTTGATTCTGTACTTTGTCTTTGAAAGAACTTCATATCCTTTGGAAGTTCCATACTTAGTTTCGAAAGTATTTTACAAGTTGTACAAAAAATATTCTAAGTGTTTGATTTTGGTTGCACCAATCTTTTTCTTGATCCAATAACATCACACACACTTTCTTTTAAAAAAGAAAGATGTATGGATACCAAAACAAAACATAATATAAATAAATATTTAGTTTTAGTTACACCAGTCTTGTTTTCTATTCAATATCATCACACACACTTTCTTTTAAAAAAATATAAAGATGTATGACTACCAAAACAAGGCACAATATAAAAGAGGTGGAGTTAAAGATGCCGTGATAGGCATCAGAGTAGCCGATTATACATGGAGCATCATAAAGGACTGTTTACTATTTATTTCATTGGTTTATTCATTTCATTGGTTTATTAATATATATAGGATAATATCTGACACATAATAACTCTTAAATTGAAGGTAAAAATCTGACACATAATAACTCTTAATAGGATTATACATTACAATTATAAATTTCGGCACCAACATTCATAAAATTAACCATATAAAGTTTTTAAACGCATCTTTAATTATCTAATATGTTAACTTAACCATGTATATTATATATATGCCCTTCAACCTATTAACTTTTTAAATAATTTTGTTTGATAACTTAAAAAGAATACTAATTTGTGATTGTATTTTTTAACATCACGATTATGAAGGTCAATGGAAACCCATTAAGGGGTTGTTTGGCAGCATCTGAATCAGCCTCTTAATGATTCGGACTGTTTGTTTCGCGAAAAAATGTCTTAATGGTTCAGACATTTGTCTCTGAATAGTTAAGCATTATACTAATGCTTAAGAGTTAAAAGGTTTAATGTTGAATGTTAAGACATCTTAATTGAATTGATCAGTTATTTGTCTTTAAATAGTCAAGAGATATACTAGGTTTCAATGATTCAGACCTCTTAACTGTTCAACATTTAATGGTTCAAAATTATTATTGGTTCAACACTTAATCAATCAGAAGATGTCAAACAGTTTCTAACATTTTAAAAATTAACAATATATATTTTTAAAACTTGACCTTTAATTATCTAATGTTTTAACTTCATTCCTATATATCATATACTCGTTAACCTTATAATTTTTACTAATTTCATCTTTATTCAATAACCTCATTCCTATATATAATTATTTTTTATCTATGTTTCTTTTTCTAGTACCGAGTCAATATAAAACAATTCTCAAGAGTTGTTCATAAAGTTTTTAAATCATGGTATTAAAGTATTAAATTAAAACTGATAATTAAAATTAAATTTATTCAAAATAGCCATTAAATATCTTTTTAATGGTAGTCAATAGAAAAAAGAAACAAACCAATATGTCTATAAATTATATACAAACTATTAACACACATCCTAATATGATTCCAGTTTTTAAACTTTTCATACTTCTTAACTTTATTTCATAATTTGTATGTGATGCTCACTAACTCATACCTTTAGGTATCAAATATTAAAAGATGACAGATTTGGATTTATTCATCGACGGTATCAATTTAAAGAAAAAAAACAATATGTTTTGATATCATTTGATAGATACATTCAAATACAATAGAAACAAAGCAAGTGAAGAAACCAAAGAATTGAAAATGGACGTTAGTTTCAAGTTAATTTCACTATAAATTCAACCCTTGCTAGCTAATCCATACCAAATTACAAAAGGAGATCAAACTATCAAATTAAAAGATGGCCACCCTCGTCGCCTATGAAGATGCTTCTCCTTCAGTTGATGCCGAGCTTTTGAGAAAAGCTTGCCATGGTTCGCTTTCCCTATCTCTGAGTTTCACGTTTTACTATAATTCGTTCTTGTTGTGTACTTATACGACTGGTTTGAAGACACAATGGCAACGTCTTTAAGAGCATTCATAACCTATTTTTTATTTTTATTCATATAATTACTCTATAAATCACTATTTTTTCTCTCTTTTTTTCTACTTTATCATTAATTTTTCTCTCGTTCACTCACAACCACTTAAAATATATTAAAAAAATTATAGGGTTTTTGAATAGTGATTCTTAAAAATACAGATTAAACAGTAAATTTCTCATATTCTTCACTCATAATCACTCATTCACGTGTTATGTTTCATTAGTAAAACCTAAGTCGGACATTTCATTTTCAAAGCCTTCATCATGATTAAATGAAGAGATTGTGAGCTTTATCGGTGGTGTTTATTTATATGAAATTCGATCATTTTGTTTTAGTACTCTCCAGTCTCCATATATGTTAAAAAATAGAAAAGGAGGCACAAAAGCATTTTTCATTATTTGTTTGACTACATATATTAAAAGATTGATTGTTTGTTTGAAGGATAAAGTTACAAAATTTAACATTCTTAAGTTAATCATGTTATTAAATCTGATTTTAAGGATGGGGGACTGATGAAAAGGCAGTGATATCAATTCTGGGGCATAGAAATGCAACTCAGAGGAAGTTGATAAGGGAAGCTTACCAGCAGATGTACAATGAAGATCTTGTGAAGCGTCTTGAACATGAGCTTTCAGGGGACTTTGAGGTATAGTAAATACTCTTAGTACGTATATACATATATTTTTAATAACTAGTTAATTAATATATAACATTTGGCATATGTAGAGAGCAGTTTACCGGTGGAATTTGGATCCAGCGGATCGGGATGGAGTGCTAGCAAACGTAGCCCTACGAAAAGAGAACAACTTTGATTATAGAGTCATCATTGAACTAGCCTGCACTCGATCGCCGGATGAGCTTTTTTCCATCAAGTCTGCTTACCAGTGCCGCTACAAGCGTTCTTTGGAAGAAGACATCGCTTCCCATACCTCTTGCGATCTCCGAAAGGTTCATCTCTTTTCTCACTTATATATCATATGTAGATGTAGATGTTCGTACAAAAATAATCTATGATTAAAAGTTCTTTAAATATATTTTTCATAACGAAACAATTGTTATGTGCATTGCATAAATATTTTAATTGATTTGACATGTGCTAATTAATTTAATTCTAACTATGTCAAAGTGATCGATAACAAATGAAATGTAATATTTTGATCAAGTTGAAGGCCTACTGTTTAAGTTAATTACTAATCATCTATCACATTTATGTAATATTACAGCTTCTTGTTGGGTTGGTGAGCATACATAGGTATCAAGGTAACGAAATCAACTTGAAACTGGCACAATCTGAATCCAACGTTCTTAGAAATGCCATTGAGGAAAAGTCGTTTAACCACCAAGATGTCCTCCGTATCATCACTACTAGGAGCGTGCCACAACTCATGGCTACTTTGAATCGTTACAAAGATGAACATGGTTGTAGCATCACCAAGGTGTGTGCGCGCGCGCGCGTGTATAATAGTTTTCTATGTCTTTTTCCTTTTAAAAAATCAAAAAATATTAATACACATCTTCTGTCTTCATACTTTTAAAAACCATGACAGAACTTGAAGGACAATCCAGCCATTCCGTACACTGAAGCACTTCGTGCAACAATTAGATGCATTACTAGTCCTACTAAGTACTTCGAAAAGGTAATATTTGTTGTTGGTAGTACAGCATACATGAAAACACTAGCATCAATAAATACACAAAACGAAAGATTGGATAATGGGTAAAAAATAGCATACATGAAAACACTAGCATCAATAAATACACAAAACGAAAGATTGGATAATGGGTAAAAAATGTGACTTTATATACAGATTTATGCCCAAACCCTTTAAACATCCTATATATAAAATAGGCTATGTTTCAACAGATTTCATGTTTTTCTAACAGAACTAAACCGTTATTCATTACAAACTTTGTGTATGTACACCAATTATAGGTGATCCGCAATGCAGTTAAAAAGAGTGGGATTAATGAAGATGCTTTAACTCGGGTGATCGTGACACGAGCAGAGAAGGACTTGAAAGAGATCATGGATCATTACTACAAGAGAAACAGTGCGGCACTTGATCAGGCAGTTGCCAAGGAAACCTCAGGGCATTACAAGAGGTTTCTTCTAGCTTTGCTCGGGAAGGAAGACTAGCTTGCTACATGCGTGTCTTTAGAGTTTGGTTTCAATTTGTTTGTTACTAGTGTTTGTGAACAAAGTGTGTGATTATGTGATGTTTGATATGTTTGCACCATTCTGCTGAATAATCAATTTCATTTTCAGTTATATCCACAAATGGCTTATATACATGTAACAAATTAAACAGTCGTCTTTTTTATATATAAAAGATAAGAAGGAAAAAATTGCTTAAAACCAATCATTCCAATTATAATTTGTGATAGAAATAACTAGACATTTTGGTCGTTCCAATTATGTTAAAAAAATTTGGGCGTAAAATGTTACATTTTGTTACCTAACCAAAGGCCTCAAATACCCTTTGAACTTCAACAATGTGATAACTTATATCTCCAATACATGTATGATGTGCGATGCATGGTATGATAAAAGAAAAGATGAAAGTATTATATATAATGAAGTGGAATGTTAATGAACAAATAAATGACGGTGAAACATAATGAAAAGGTATAAGTAACGTCTAATCTATCATACTAGTTGATATGGTTTACTTCACCTACAAATTACTCACAAAATCATTTTTGATTGCTTAAATGATTAAGATCACCAGATCCCATGATTGTTATGAACCACACGCTACATCTGATGTGATATCTTGAACTATTGAATAAAACCCGATTCAAAGGAAATGAAGGAGGATTTCGATATTATATATATATTAATGACCAAAGGTAACAAGAATGAAAGTTACTAACCTAAACATGGCTATTTAAGGAAAGGGGCCCACCTCCCCTAACTCTTATACGATAGAAGCCCTCTAACAGAGTAGAGAGGGAATGTTCTTGGTTTTAGAGAGAGAAAGAGCATACACAAGCTCAAGGTAAGATTTTCTTATGTATTTGGATGGATTTATGCTAGATCTATGCCTACACGTGATTATTAAATGTTAAAGTTGACACATATACGTGCGTGTGTATAGATCTCAATTCATACTCTTCTCTATTTTAGGGTTTGCTCAAGATCATTAAAAAAAGATGAGTTATATATTCTCATTTTCATATGTTTTATGTTGTCTGGGGCTAGCATTGTAAGACCCCATTCCCGGGACGCTTACAGCTAGTAAATCATTGCACATAAAATATATAACTTGCATTTAATCATTCATAATACGTTGCAGCGGAAACAAAAAATAACTTTTCATATCATTACAAATGCTTTTGCAAGTTAATACAAGCGTTCATTTCAAAAAACAATTAATTCGCATTACAGTACAAATATATTAACAAAAGAATGCCATCCAAATGCCGAGTAGCCTCCCCGCGCCATCCTCAGCAATGCATACCTGCCAACTGGAAAAATACATAAAAGTCAGCATCGCTGAGTGAGTTCTAGTTTTAACATAAAACATACTTTACATTCATTAAAACCGTCCTTTACTTTGCATGTGATCGCACATCATACGTACACATAGATAATACCATTATTATCTTCATCGTTCATCCTTTAACTTCCATTCGTTCATACATTCTTACTTTCATTCGTTCGTTCATCATTACATCTTTTATTTCCATCAAAACCATGAACTTTACCCTTCATGCTCATGGTACTTGGCCTAAGCCTATCATAGACCTTCACTCATGGTGCCCAGCACCTCTGGCCATAGTACCTAAGATAAAGTTCAGGTATACCATTGTCATTTGCTATGCCCTTCATGCTCATGGTACTGGACCTAAGCCTATCATAGACCTTCTATTACGGTGCACAACACCTCTTGGCCACAGTACCTAAGGCCAGCAACAATGGTTCCATACAAATGGTCAATCATAAAGAAAGACCCCGATGTGCATCCTCCCGGGGTAGCGAACCACACACTGTTGGGCTAACACCTTACAAAGAGGTGTGTCCCGACATACAAGGCTTGCAAGACTTTCGTTACTTTTCATCGTTCCTTAATGCATGCATACCATCGTTATGTTCCTCTTTTCATTACTTTCCACTTTACGTTATATAATACTTTTCGTTTCATTCATTAACCATCAACGCAAAGCCACAGAAAAATACATACATAAACAGAAACACCAATAAGATCATACCAATCATCATGCGTACCAGCATGCATACATAATATCAATCATGCCCATCACGCCCATCCCGTCATCATCAATCATGCATCACATATATCATCACATATCATCATCACGCATCATACACTCACATACATAAACATATGCACAACAAGCATAAGTCATCATAAAACATAACTGACCCATCGCTGGACAGCGAGGGTTTGGGGGCGGTAGCCCCTGACAGTGGGGTCCTAGGGGCGAAAATTTTTTATTTTAACACTTTTATATAGCACATGTCCTTATCAAAAAATCGGTCCTCTCGTTAAAACCTCTTAAAATCTCTGTCATTTAAACCGTATATTTTGTATGCATTTCCAGCCCCAAACTAGTTCAAAACCTTTAAAATAAGGATCTAGAACTCACCTGGACTCAGTGAGTAGCTTCTCAATCAATCTTTCAAAGCAAGGGTTGCACTACACAGCCTACAGATAAGTTAACACTCAAGGGAGTTAATTTCTGCCTAATTTCGCTGCTAATTTCGCTGCCAGACCACCAATTTCGCTACTAGTTTCGCCAGCAGTTTCGCTGCTAGTTTCGCTGGCAGTTTCACTGGCATCTTCGCTGCTAGTTTCGCCCAAATTTCATTGGAAAACCATGTCTGCAAAACTACCCGCGAACTATAGTTTCGCAGGAAGATCCATAATTTTGTTGGACGAACAACTAATTTCGCTGGATAAACACCCAGTTTCGCAGAACGGGCTGAAAAATATGAACCAACCTATTTTTGACCCAAAAATTCAATCTTTTACATCCAAAACCTTGGTTTATCACCCAATAAGCTATAACTAAGCTGCTTACATGTTTTCTTACACAAAAATGTGAGTTTTGGGCGAATCTTTGCCACTTTCAAAAACCCCAAACCTAGAATCCGGGTTTACATCAAAAGGAATGATTAAATGATGTTTCTTACCTGGATTCATGGTGTTTTCTTGTGTTTGGATGCCCACGAACACCGATCTTCAATCTCGAGATCAACCGAGCCTTGAATCTTCAATTCTCTCCACTTTCTCTCTCTACTCTCTCTCTAGAACTAGAGTGTTAAGTTTGCAAATGAAAGCTGCTCAAGCTGATCCGTTTATATATACTGGGCGTTCCTAGGACTTTAAACGCGCCAAACACATATCCCGCAAAGTCTACTAGGTCTAAAACCAATATCCATCTTATTTTCATTAAATGATCTCGTCTAAGCCCATTATTATTATTATTATTATTTGGCTCGCTTAGATATTATTCGGGGCATTACAAGTATGCATATCATGATGTTTTATTATTACATAAATATATTATGATAAAGTTTACATTTTAATGGGTTTCACTTACATGTGTGTATGTATAGAAGTTTTAAAGCATGAACCCTAAATAATAATGTCTTGATATAATAAAGTTGTTAAAGTTCAAAGGATAAAGTAGTAATAGATTGGGTAATGAGTTTTGCTCACTCGAACTTGATTTTTTACGATTGAAGGTGAGATAATTCACCTGCATCTGATGCCTTAGTCATATATAAAAGTTCTCACGTGTGTAATTTTTACTTCCCATGCTTGGATACCTATACTTGAATTGTTCAACTGGTCCTGAGTTTTTCACTAGTAGGTGGAATAACTTAGCCAAATAAGAAAGTTCACTTGAATGTGATCTTTCATCAATAGCTTATTCTTTTGCATGAATGTTATAATAGTCACCCACACTTGAACTCTTTTATGTCTTGTAATTAGACATGTAAAACACATCAATTGTTCTTGAAACTTTTACTTAAAGTGATAGAATTAGACTTAAAGCTCTTAAATTATGTTTTCAAACTTGGAAAAGATAAAATTGGACAAAAGGAATATGAAGAAGAAGAAATTGAAGAAACAAGCTCCAGAATCCAAGAATAGGGCCGTGCCTTATGGGGCATGCCGCTATGCCCAACCTCAAATACATTCTATGCTAAAATTACCACACCCCAATATTCGTTGGTCTCATAGAACAAAAGTACTATCCCTTGAAGTGGATCATGAGGGCATGCCCTAGGAAGCATAGTGGCATGCCCCACCCATAAAACGAGGCCATGTCCCATCAAGCATGGGGCCATGCTTGACCAAATCTACACGTACAGGCTTCTTATGTTCACAAACATTCATCTTCTTGATTGCATGATTGCCCTTGGTCTGTTTGATTGTAGCCTACTAATAAAGGTCTTCAGACATAAATGAGTGTAGCAAACTTGATTGCCTGATTCCCCTTTAAATTACTTTCTTGATCATATCTTTGATCTTTGAGACTCATTTAAAAGTAACAATAATGTCTTTCTATCAAGTGAAAAGTAGCAATAACGTCTTTCCTCTTTCTTTTCCATAGTACTAACATTACTTGCAGATTCCCTCTTGGTGGCTTTATTTTTGTTTTTAGTCATGTTATCTATCATGGTTTCCTTAAATATTTAATTCAGAAAGGAGAGCATCATAGACTATAATCTTGATGCACCTTATTAGCAATAATTTCCCTAATAGTCAGATCCAATTAGATGGTTACTTCACTACATTGATGTTTGTTACATCTGATTCTTCATGCATAATCTTAGGTGCCTTTGCCTTGCTCTAGGAGACCAATGCCTCACCAGTACAGCCACCATGTGCACCACCACAAGCCCCACATCTTACTCTACCATGGCTACCCTTTCTTCCAACCATTATTCTTCCTATAAGGTTTAGGATACCTATGTTGCTATTCAAAGTAGTAATTTAGGTCATGATAAGTAATGTAAGTGTATACTAATAGTGGCCAGGTGTAGTTAACTATTCATCTCACTTTACATATCCAATACATTCCCCATCCTAGGTCATACTAGTCATTAAACATGCTATAACTTACTATGATATACTATGCACACATATTCATAATTACTATTTTAATTGTTATTTTATAAAACTCTTTATCTTTAACTATGGCTATAACTTTATCTTTACCTCTTGGAATGAAACCTTACATACTATCATTTTTTATATGGTGTTGTACTCAATTTAAGTTTAGGCATCAAAGTGCCCAAATCTCTCAAACATTGCCTTTTATCCCAACTTATAAGGCTTTATTTCCTAGAAAATTCACCATTGGGTTTGGCCAATAGAAGATATATAATTCTTAAGCTTTACAAAACCATTCTTACATAGAAACAAAATTGAACGTCATTACAATATTCATTTTCTATAATCAATACATTCACACTTCAAACCATTTTTTCTTTAAAATAAAATGTTGGTCTTTTATATAGTTGGGTGTCTCAATGATCCATGCCAAGCCATCACTATTTATTCTTTATCATACTAGTCAAATTAATATGCATACAAAAATTAGTGAGTGGATTCTAGTTTTAACTTTACTAAATATTTTAGCATATTAGTCATTGACACTGTTTAGCTTTTCATATAATTTAGCATTAACTATTACATTAGATTTATCTATTCTTTAATATTTTTACAAATATCATACTTTTGTACTTTCATTAATTTTAGTTTAATATTTAGCTTTATTTTTACCTTATATTGTTAGTGGAAAGCTCCTTCAGCCGGTAATCTAGCAATAATTTATTAAGCTTACATAGGTTAGCATACACAATGTATGTTTTATGTCAGGATGAGCGAGCATAATGCAAGGCCCTTATTATGTGAGCTAGTATCAGCTCCTTTACCGGTGAGATAGAAATAAATTCTTGTTTCATACTTTACTCTATGTCTCTAGCATTCTATGTCTTCATACTATTTATAGTTTTTCACTATTCCTACTACCAAATACTATACATCATGACTCACATATGTAAGTCACATTACACATAGAAACTAAAATATCACTTTAGATGCAATCATTAAAACCTTCTAATTATAGCTAGATGCGACTGAGTAACTATGTATAATAGAGTAAATAGATACGACTGGGTAATTACCTTTGGGTGAACTATATCAAATTCGATTAAGTTTTGCACATGCAAGTAAACACTCACTTATGAGTTAACATTTCAAGTGCAAGTGATTATGTAGGTTTGGATGAGTTAAACTCACATATGGGTGAACAATTAGATGTTAGGATCCTATATTATGTCCAAGTTTGAGAAGGTGCGGGTAGGAGATTGGTATGGATTGTTTTTATATAATTTTAAAGGTATTTTCCACACGGATTCATTTTTAAATCATTTTCATTGATATTACACTACACATATATAAATAAATCTACCTATTGTGCGCTAATATAGCGTTGGTAAGAACTTAATATTAATCAATAGGCACACTTAGTTTAGTTAAAAATCTCAATGATTGACTATTAGATTAGGTTTTGATTTGAGAAAATGATTTGTATCTTTGAGGTAACCAAATTTTTAGTTTTTCAAAATAGTAACTAAAATAAATAGAGTAATTAAAGGTTAAGACATTTGAGGAGAACTCAAGGAATTAAGGCAATCATCCTAATTTAGATTATAGTTATGTAACTATTGTTATTATGTGACGTAGTTAAGAATATAGGATAATGTAGTTATGTCAACGTTTATGAACTTGAGCCAACATGAAGTTATCAAAAAACAACTTTGTAGTAACAAGGAAAGTTATATCAATTCACTTACATCATGACCATTGAGCCCCTAGTAATGTAGATAGTGTTTGTGCATTATTTTAACATATGAATTCTTAGAAGATAACTTAATGTTAGAATGAAAGTCAATTTGTTTTCTTTTAAACATACTATCAATTTAAAAAAAACCATAATAATTAATTTAGATTTCTCAGACTAATAAAAAGGAACCTGCTTAGATTGTTAAGATGATATGATATTTAATAATCGTAGGACCGGTGAAGGGTGGTCACTTACAACACAACAACACAAAGAGTAGAGTAACTTAACTTAATCAAACAGTGAGACTGGATTAACCACAAGAGATGATATAAAGAACACAAGTAAGTAAGAGACTAAACAAGAGAACAAGATACACAAAGAGATGGTTTTCAAGATTGTAGTACAATGCGTTCTCAAGTTCTATTACAAGTGTTATAAAGCATAAAGGAAATTTACAAGTACTTTAGATACATATACTACATCCTACAGCCGACCATACTTTGAAGGCCAACTAGATACAATTGACTAGACACAAAACAAAATCAGCTGTAGAGTCAAAAGACAGATTGCTTTTTGACTTTTGACTATGACATGCCATAGCTCACATCCTAATATATTACAAAAAGGATAAAGTACATGAAGTAGAAAGCTACAGACTCAAGACCTTAATGTACAGTTACCAAAAGCATGGGCTTTTTCACCAACTCATGTAAGTTGGTGACTTTATAGAGTTACAGTGAAAATGGGTCCGACTTTATGGAAAAGTAAATCAGATAAAGCATGTGTGTTAAAAGTCTTCGGAAGAAATCTGTCTTCAAGTGTTGGCTTCGGAAGAATTTGTCTCTGAAGCTTTGGAACACTTCATCTTTGGCTTCGAAAGATTTCACACTTGGAATATTTCTGTTGCATGTGTGAAACTTCTGAAGCATTCTTCTTTAATGTACTTGTGCAGCATGCAGGAGAGATTTTGGGTGTTTGGGTTGCATCAGCCTCTTTATATAATCTCTACAAACTCCCCCTAGGTTGATGCTACCAAAACAATTGAAGACTTCAGATGTTGACAGTCCTAATTAGAATAATGACCATTCCTTTCTTCATGAGATGATCAAGATCCCTTAGACTGTCAAAGTGTCTCCTCATATCAAAGAGATCATGTAGAGGCGGATTGAACATTTCTTGCCAAGTGTAGATGTCTTCAATGCCTTGATCTCTAATGACATGCCATCTTTTCGGATTTGTAGTTTATGTCCAGGACAAGATGGGTCCTCCTGATGCTAGAGGAGCTGTTTGAGTAGGAGTTGATGTAGCATCCTCTAGCTGCATATCCTCAGGATGTTCTGACTCATCCTAAGGTTCAGAAAAGGATGTAGCTTTCTTCTTCTTTGGCTTTGGCTTTGAAGCCATCCTTTTCTTTCTTTTTGTTACTTTTAACTGAGAAGATTGGCTCACAACACCTGATTGATCTTCATTGTCTTTCTTAATTGGGTCTTCCTCTCTCACAGGTTCAGAAGGAGAAGGAGGTTGACCCTACTATGAATCAAAAGATGATGCTTGCTGAGATTCAGCAGGAGGTTCAGGTTGTGTTATCTCAGTTTGTTCAACTTTCACCTTCACTTCAGGTGGAGCTTGACCTGTAGGGGAGTGTAAGTCAATCAGCTCTCCACTCTTTATCTTCTGCTTGATCACCCAGATATGCTCATCCATAGTGGATAGAGACATGGGCCAAGTCTCCTTCCAGAGAATCCATACAACTTTAAGAAGCTCATCATCCTCTGCCTGTCTACAGACTTCTTCATGCTCTTCTGGATAATGGCTCTTGACTTAGTAGCTTCTTCCCTTAGTTTACTTTTGGTTGTCTTTCTTTCCTTGACTATCTCTAGTTCAAGTTGTTTGAGATAATCAAACTCAATATAGTCATAGGATAAGGGAAGAAGTGCTTTTGCCTGATAAAGGCCTGTGGCACTCAGATAGTTGATCATCTTAATCTTGTCTTCTTCTTTATCTACCTGAGATTCTTGTTGAACCACATCCTCATGTGCAGGACTTTCTTGAACTGGAGAGAGAGTAGGCATATGCTTATATAGTCTTTTCTTTTTTCTGTCTTCTTTCATTTGAACTAGTAGCTTAGCATTTTCTGCCTCTTTCTTCTCCTTTGACCTTTCCATGTCAACCAGTTCATTTAGTTCCTCTAAGGGGAGAGAAATGACATTGTTAATGTCATAGTTCCTGGTTTGCAAGTAATTGATCCTGACTACCCTCAATTTATCATCCTGAGTGTTTGGTTTGGGGGCAGCCCTGATTGCACTTTCCATAAGTCTTGCAGACCCAAAAGAGGAATTTTCTCCCCTCAGCTTCCTTTTCATCTCTCTCTTCCTCCTCAATCTCTTCAGATGTCATCTTTCTTTTCCCTTTGTCACTCATAGATATTTGTGACTCAGGGTGGAGAGAGCTTTGGCCTTCATTGCTTGATATAGCTTCTAAGCTCTGGCTAGAGAGAGGTTGAAAAACACCTTCACCAACAGGGTGTCTCAAACAGGGTATGGATCTCTACAGCAGTTGATGTTGATGGGACAGGGCTCTCAGGTTCTGCCACTGGGCCTTCAGTCAAGGTTTCTCCTATGAAACTAATCTTAGGGTTTGCCTCAACATCCAGTTGACCGATGGCATTGCCTAATTGCCTTAGTCTTCTTTTGAAGCTGAACTCTATAGTGATCATGTCTTGGATTCTTTGAGCCAGCCTGTCAGCTTGTCTTGATTTGCTTTGATTGACAAGTGGCATGTTGACTAGATCCAGACCTTCATAGAAGTTCAGGTCTAAAAGTTAAAGATTTCTTGCTACCCTTGAACTCTAAGAATGATAAGAGCTCTTTTGTTGCTGTCATACCTCCACCCAATGATGTGATTTGAAGTTGGTGGAGATAACATAGCCCTTGGTATCCCTTCCTCAAACAGACTCTGTATGTAGGAGTCTATAGAGCCCACATCAATGTGAACTTGAGGAAGTTGCTGAGTGTGCACAATTGCAAGTGAGGATGGTGAGTCCTTAATGTTCACATTTTCTAAAGAACTCCCAGGTTCAGTGATTGTAATGACTTTCTCCTCCTTTTTGGTAGCATCACCCACTTGCATAGGTGAGCTAGGAGTTAGGTCAATCACACTCATAAGTTCTTGTGTTCCTGGTTGAGCTCCTCTTAAAGGTCTCCCAACTAGTTTTTCCTTGAGATAAGAAATCTCAAGTTGCTGATTATTGACCCCGTTATGCAAAGTAGTCACTTGAGATTCAAGGTGACTAACCTTGGGGACTAAATAGGTGCATGTTTTAGACAGTTTTTGCACCTTTAGTGTTAGATTCCCCTCATCTTCATAAGAAGAATCATTGGGTGATGAGATGATTGGAGCAGAGTCCTGTCTCTCATCACCAGCTTCAGGTTCTTGGCTGCTTGATTTTCTCTGCTCACTTGCAACCTCAGTTGAGGTTTCAGTGGGTTGAGTTGCCATGGTTGAGGTCTTAATGATGTAATCACTTACAAAAGTGAGAGTCTCTTCCATATGGACATCCTGAACAGGTTCAGAAGTGTCAACCTCAGTAGCAGGTGACTGATGGGAGATAGAAGTAGGAGACTCAGGAGCACTCATCTCTCTTTGAGTAGGGGAAAAGAAGAGAGAATCATAGTACTCACTGAAACCTAAATCTTTATTAGTATAAAAGTCAAGGTTTGGGATTAGTTTGTTTAAATCTAGAGGCTGGGGATTTAACTGTCCTCTGAAGGTTGATCACGTGAGTGTTGATACTCAGAGTGATAGCTTAAGGCATTTGGGCTTATGAGCTCATTAGGTTGAGCATGAGGAACCTCAGCACTGATCATTGAATGAATGGGAGTGCTTTGCTTCTTAGGAGAAGTGGGAGCTCCAGTGTCCACTTCTTCCTGTATGGGTGAGTATATGTGGACCTGCACAGACTGAATAGTCTGTGTAGGGGTTCGTTTGTGTTTTCTTTGGTAGGTGAGGGTGATTTGTGGCTGTTGAGGGGGTTGGGATGTAGAAGGTGTGGGTTCAACACTAACTGCTGCTGCTAGGTTGTTACCTTAAGAAATGAGCTCTAACATTTTTGGGACAAGGGTTGTTTCTACCCCAGAGAAGCCAATAGTGGGCTTTCTTAGTATTTTAAAAATGTCGCTTCATCTGTCCCAGTTTAAGAATATTACTTTTTCCCCTCAACTATGAGCCCAGTTCACAGTTAAGAATGTATTGAACATATCTAGGGAACATGTAATTCTCTAAGGAGTCCAAGTTTGCAAGCAGATTAGTATAAACAAACTAAGAATACCTGAACTTGACCCCCTAAACCATCCCATGGACAATGAAGGAGAGATCCTGTAAGGCCCCGTTCCCGAAGACCTCACAGTTGGTCATTCAAGCATTAAATACCTTAAAACATTATAAAGTTACAAACTTAAGCAGCGGAATCATTTTAACAAAAACCATCCATTTCATTAAAAGACTGTTGTTAAGCAATACACTATAGTTTGACTTATTACAAAAGAATTGTTTAATTGCATTACAAAACAACAACAATATGAAATACGAGTGGATGTCAGCTTTCCCTGCAGAGTAGCTTCACCCTCATGCCATCCTCAGCAACAGTTACCTGCCAACTGAAAATGTATAAAAGTTAGCGTTGCTGAGTGAGTTCTAGTTTTAAAAGTAATAAAATAGTTTCTGTATGTTGTATATGAAAAATACTCTTTCTGTGAAATACAACTCTTAATTTGTATGCGATCACGCATTAACTACATGAACAGATACTGTTCGTTCTCTTTACTGTATGCCTTGTTTACTCTGTATTCTTTTATCTTTATCTTTCAATCTTTGTATGGACCAATGAGCGATACCCTAAACTGTATGCGTGGTGAAAACTGGTGATGGGCCATCTAGATCCCTCAAGAGGGTTCTATTTACTGTATACAAGGCCGACCCAGTCACCTGCAGAGGTCCTGCCAGTCTCAATTGAATGGCCCTATGTGCATAGTAAGGTAGCTAACCCGCAAGACAGTTGAGCTAACGACAACATGGTCATGTACCTCCTGTAAGTTTGCAAGACTTGTTAACATTTATTAATGTTCATCTTCTGTTCTTTATTGCTCTTTGTCTTTATTATTACAATATACTTTACGTTACGATAATAAACATACCACGTAAAGTCACACACTATAAGTAATAATAATAATAGCAATAATAATAAGGAACAATCATAAGGCAATCATAATCATGCATGAAACCCATCATTATTAAGCCCTAGTCAAACCTTGGTTAAATCCGTAAAAGCACAAACTCCCAAGAATTCTGTAATAAATTCTAAGTGTTGGGCGCTTAGACACTATTTGGGCGCATGGGCCCTGTTTAGGCACTTCATGACTATACAGGCGCATCAGTTAACACAACTATTTTAACACTTAGGCGCATGAGCCATTCAGGCGCATGAACACTATTCGGTGTATGACCCATTCGGACACATGGACACTTAGACGCATGGGTTTATTCGGGCATATGGAAACTTAGGCGCATGGGAATATTCAGACGCATGGGTACTATTGGGGCGCATGGGCCTACACTTAGTCGTCCGACTAATATTTCTAGGTGCATGGACTACTGTTCAGGCGCACGAGATACACTTATCATTTCTAAGGCAAATTTCAGGCGCATGGGCCTTATCTAGGCGCATGAACCTTCTGTGTAACATGTTTCCAGGATGTTTTCAAACCCAATCATCAAACCTATCTGTTCTAAGCTTACCAGGGCTACTCTAAACATGAACAACCTATAAGCATCCAAAAATCATCATCCAACATGCATAATCCATACGGGTAAACATACATAAGCATTGTAAAATCATTATAATACATTTTCAGCCCCAAAGAGAGTTTAAAACAAGTAAAACCAGGGTCTAGAACTCACCTGGTGCAACTTGGGTGTTTCTTCCTTCTAACCCACTTGCAAATGAGTTCAAACACCTAAAAATACACGAAAACACACAAACACGGATACACACACAAGCAAATAAGCACATTAGCATGTAACCGAGATAAAAACCCAACATGAACACTTAAAACTTCGAATTCTTACCTTGAATTCAATTTCTTTTCTTCTTCCTTTCTTCAACCAAGAGTTCTACTCTCTTCCTTTCTCTCTCTCTCTCTAAAACTGAAGTGAAAAGTGATGTGAAAAGAGGGTGGGCGGCCATGCCCACCTTTACACCAACTTTTCAAAGATTTTGTCCTTTTGGACACTTTTAGTCCCTCCACTTGGGCTTTATTGCTTTTCTTTCTTTTATTCCTCATTTCTTGTCTTTGTGTTTAAAATAACCAGGTGTTACAAGTCCACCCCCTTATATAGGTTTCGTCCCCGAAACATGTTATTTCTCAAACAGACAAGTGTAATGCTGCCTTATCTCCTCCTCAGTTTCCCATGTAGATTCGGATCCCTTCCTGTGCTTCCACTGTACACGCACAAGAGGAACCACTTTATTCCCCAGTCTCTTCTCTATATGATCGATGATTGCCACTGGCTGCTCCACATAATTGAGCCTTTCGTCTACTTCGATATCCTCCAGTGGAACAATCATGTCATCATCAGCTAAAAATTTTCTCAGATGAGATACATGGAATGTCGGGTGAATTCCACTTAACTCATCTGATAACTCCAACCTATAGGCCACCTCTCCTACTCGAGAAATGATTCGGAAAGGGACTATATACCTTGGGCTCAACTTGCCCCGCTTCCTGAATCGGATAATACCCTTCCAAGGTGAGACCTTCAACATAACCCTGTCACCCACCTGAAACTCAATAGGTTTGCGGTGTTTATCGGCATACGACTTCTGCCTATCTTTAGCCGCCTTCATGAAGGCTTTAATCTTCTCAAGCTTCTCAGTCGTAGCCTCGATTACCTCGACGCTCCCCAGTTCCTCCTAACCAATATCACCCTAAAAATGGGTGTTCTGCATCTCCTGCCGTATAACATCTCATATGGTGGCATACCAATGCTGGCATGATAGCTGTTGTTGTACGAGAATTCAGCTAACGGTAAGTGGTCATCCCAACTTCCACCAAAATCAATCACACATGCCCGAAGCATGTCTTTGAATGTCTAGATGGTCCTTTTTGACTGACCATCAGTTTGGGGATGATATGCTGTGCTAATATGTAACCTCGTCCCCATGGCGTCATGGAATTTCTTCCAAAATTTAGATGTAAACCGGGTGTCACGATCAGACATGATAGTCACCGGCACACCGTGACGAGTTACAATTTCCTTGATGAATAGATCCGCCAACCTCTCAGATGAATACGTCTCGCAGATTGGTAGGAAGTGAGCACTCTTCGTCAAACGGTCAACAATCACCCATATGGCATCGTACCCTTTCGGGGTACGTGGCAACTTCGTTATCAAGTCCATGGTGATGTGCTCCCACTTCCATTCCGGTATATCCAAAGGTTGGATCTTCCCAAACGGCTTCTGATGCTTGGGCTTCACCTGTAAGCAAGTAAGGCACTTACTCACGTACTCCACCACATCACGCTTCATACCCGGCCACCAATAATCTTTCTTCATATCTTGATACATTTTTGTGGCACCAAGATGAATGGAGTATCAAGTCTTGTGAGCTTCATCCATAATTCTCACACGTAGATCCCCAAAATGAGGAATCCACACCCGTCCAAATCGAGTTTTAACACCAAGTGTGTTTTCACCCAATTCCCCAACCAGAGCTCTCATCCTTTCAGAGTTAAGATGGTCTTCTTCAGTGCCTCATCTTGAAACTTTGGACTTGCTTCATCACATCAGAGGTCATGATCAGTTGATATGCTTTCACCCGAATTGGCTCGGGCCTCTCCTTTCAGCTAAGAGCATCAGCCACTACGTTGGCTTTGCCCGGATGATAGTGGATCTCGCAATCATAATCTTTTATGAGCTCTAACCACCTCCTCTACCTCATGTTTAGATCTTTTTGCTCGAAGAAGTACTTCAAGCTCTTGTGGTTAGTGAAAATAGTGCACTTCGTCCTGTAGAGATAGTGCCTCCAGATCTTCAATGCAAAGACCATGGCTGCTAGCTCCAAGTCATGAGTGGGATAATTGACCTCATGAACTTTCAACTATTGGGATGCATAGGCTATAACCTTCCCTCTCTACATTAGCACACACCCCAACCTTGAGTACGAAGCATCTGAATAAACCACCAAATCCTTGCTTCCTTCGGGTAATGACAAAACAGGAGCTTGAGTCAACCTTGCCTTAACTCCTCGAATGCTTGCTCTTGAGCTTGACCCCAAATAAAATTTACATCCTTTCGGGTCAATTTGGTTAGTGGAGAAGTGATCTTGGAAAAGTCTTGAATGAACCTTCGATAATATCCCGCCAACCCCAAGAAACTATGAATCTCGGATGGCGTTTTCGGGGACTTCCACTGCATCACTGCCTCCACCTTTGCGGGGTCTACCATAATCCCGTCAGGATTCACCACATGACCCAACAATTGAACTTCACGCAGCTAGAATGCGCACTTGGAGAATTTGGCATACAACTTCTCCCTTCTTAATGTCTCCAACACCTCCCGAATATGACCAGCATGCTCTTCTTCGCTCTTCGAGTAGATCAGAATATCATCAATGAACACAATCACTAATCTATCCAACATTGGCTGGCACACTCGATTCATCAAATCCATAAAGGCAACTGGCGCGTTTGTTAGACCAAAAGAAATAACGAGGAGCTCGTAGTGTCCATAACACGTACGGAAAGTTGTCTTATGAATGTCTTCTTCCTTCACCTTCAATTGATGGTAGCCAGATCGTAGATCTATTCTCGAGAACCAACTGGCACCTCAGATAATTGCGGTACCGACGCATCCACATCTTTTACGTAGGCCAAGTAGGCACTACATCCACGTCTCATGCACTTCCCCGCCACCGCCATCGAAATCATCTTCGGGATCGTAGTAACGCGATCTCCATGAATCATAACCAAACTCCCATTGGGCGCAACTAATCGAATCATCTTCTTGCGACATACGACATTTGCTTCATAGGTTTCTAACCGATCCATCCCTAGTACTACATCAAATCCACCTAGGGGCATCACGTGTAACCTAGTAGCAAATCTATGACCTTCTAGTTCTATGGTACAGTTCTCAATCACATCAGTAATTCTAGTGGACTTATGAATAGCGGTTTCTACATCGAAAGGTTCACTGACATTTCTAGCACAGAAGGTAGTGGAAATAAAACTCCTACTAGCACTAGAATCAAACAATACAGAGGCACAAGTTTGGTTTACTAGAAACATACCTGACACTACATCGGGATCAGCTCTGGCTCTTCCCGGGTCATGCTATAGGCTCTAGCACCTGCCCTCTACCCTCCTTCCTCCGGCTTCTTCTTCTTTGCTCCAAAGCCCTCCGCCCTCGGCTTCTTACAGTCCCTAGCGATGTGGCCAGGCTGGCCACACCTGAAGCATACATTCATTCCCATCCTGCACTTACCGGTATGCTCCCGTCCACATTTGCCACACCTTCTTAGCCCTGATCTTGACGACACCCCACGGTCATCCACCTTCACCTTCTTGTTGTTTGGAGTAAAGCCACCACGTCCAAACCTCTTCCCCTTCCAGTTCTTACTATCCCCACTCGTCTTATTTACCTCCACCACGGTCTCCCCTCGCTCATCATATAGCCTGCCCACCAAATCCACCACCGATCGAAAGGTACCTGGCAGAGCAGTAATCAGGTGCCTGCGAATGTCAGCTGGCAGTCCTTGGGTGTACCTCTTGATCTTCCTTGATACCGGCGTCACCTGATTCGGCACCAGCCTCGCCATCTCATTCAATTTAGTGGTGTACTACTGGTGGGTCATGGTTCCCACTTCAAGTTGCAAGAACTCCCTCTCAACCTTGTCCATCTCCCAATGAGGACAGAACTCCTCAATAACCAACTTCTTAAACTCCTCCCATCGCATCTTCCTGATGGCTCTGGAACCCTCAGCTTTGACAATATTGTCCCACCAACACAGCGCTGAATCAACGGAAGAGTGAGTTGTGAACTTCACCTTCTGGTCTTTGCGACACTCACTGATTTCCAAGATGGCTTCCATCTCCCTCATCCAGCAGTGAGCGGCAGCAGCATTGCCATTGCCATCGAAGGTCGGGGCCTTACACCTTTGGAACGCCCAATAACTACATCCTCCAGTTACTGCCCCCACTACATCATCCTCCTCTTCATCAGACAACACAACCTCAGGCTCTGATTGTTCCTCCTCCCTTCTGCTTCCCTTGCCCGTTGATCCCTTTCTATTCTCTTTGTCCTTCCTCTCCTCGCCTCTCACAGCCCTGATGACTTCAGTCACTACAGACGGTAAGACTGTCTGCATGACCTGGTGTACCTCATCAGCAATCGCCTCCCTAGCTGAGGCATTCAGACTAGCATTCTCATTTTCTTCGCTCCAGCCATGAACCTTATGGTTCTCATGGGTCGTCTCAGGAATCTTAGCACTACTCCTGGTCACATGTGGACGGCCTCTGCCTCTAGGAGCCTTGGAAGATTTCTATCTAGCCATCTTCTAACACACTATAAGATTCAAACACTAACGCGGTCATTCAAGGCAACACTCAGTTTATGTCAAGTATAGTAAGTCCCTAATTACAGTGGCCAGTTATGATTAGCCACTTACTTTACTCTTCATACCCCAAGTATTTCCTATCCTTACTTAATTAGTAACTAAATCTACTAAGAGCACATAATCAAATAGCATGCGCACATAATACCGGTTAACAGTAAGAAAAGACATACCTGATGGCACGTAGCTACTCGGGCTGACATCCCTCCATTTGTCCCATTTTCAGTTTCAGTTTAGGTTTAAAAATTCTATTTAACGCAATTCTCTTAAACTTTGGCTCTGATATCAACTTGTAAGGTCCCGTACCCGGAGACCTCATAGTTGGTCATTCAAGCATTAAATACCTTAAAACATTATAAAGTTACAAACTTAAGCAGCAGAATCATTTTAACAAAAACCATCTATTTCATTAAAGACTGTTGTTAAGCAATACACTATAGTTTGACTGATTACAAAAGAATTGTTTAATTGCATTACAAAACAACAACAATATGAAATACGAATGGATGTCAGTCTTTCCTTGCAGAGTAGCTTCACCCTCGTGCCATCCTCAGCAATAGTTACCTGCCAACTGAAAATGTATAAAAGTCAGCATTGCTGAGTGAGTTCTAGTTTTAAAAATAATAAAATACTTTATGTATGTTGTATATGAAAAATACTCTTTCTGTGAAATACAAGTCTTTACTTTGTATGTGATCACGCATTAACTATATGAAGAGATAATGTTTGTTCTCTTTACTATATGCCTTGTTTACTCTCTATTCTTTTATCTTTATCTTTCACTAACCATATGGACCAATGAGCAATACCCTAAACTGTATGTGCGGTGAAAACTGGTGATGGGCCATCTATATCCCTCAAGAGGGTTCTATTTACTGTATACAAGGCCGACCCAATCACCTAGGGTACGCTGTAGAGGTCCTGCCAGTCTCAATTGATTGGCCCTGTGTGCATATAGGGTACCTAACCCGCATCACAGTTGAGCTAACGACAACATGGTCGTGTACCTCCTGTATGCTTGCAAAACTTGTTAAAATTTATTAATGTTCCTCTTCTATTCTTTATTGCTCTTTCTCTATATTATTACAATATAGTTTACGTTACGATAATAAAGATACCACGTAAAGTCACACACTATAAGTAATAATAATAATAGCAATAATAATAAGGAACAATCATAAGGAAATCATAATCACGCATGAAACCCATCATTAATAAGCCCTAATCAAACCTCGAATAAATCCCTAAAAGCACAGACTCCCAAGAATTCTGTAGTAAATTCTAAGTGTTGGGCGCTTAGACACTATTTGGGCGCATAGGCCCTGTTTAGGCGCTTCATCACTATACAGGCCCATCAGTCAACACTTAGCTATTTTAACACTTAGGCGCATGAGCCATTCAGGCGCATGGATACTATTCGGGCGTATGACCCATTCGGACGCACGGACACTTAGACGCATGGGTTTACTCGGGCGTATGGAAACTTAGGCGCATGGAAATATTCAGACGCATGGGTACTATTGGGGCGCATGGGCCTACACTTAGTCATCTGACTAATATTTCTAGGCGCATGGACTACTCTTCAGGCGCACGAGATACACTTATCATTTCTAAGGCAAATTTCAGGTGCATGGCCTTATCTAGGCGCATGAACCTTCTGTGTAACATGTTTCCAGGATGTTTTTGAACCCAATCATCAAACCTATCTATTCTAAGCTTACCAGGGCTACTCTAAACATGAACAACCTATAAGCATCCAAAAATCATCATCCAACATGCATAATCCATACGGGAAAACATACATAAGCATTGTAAAATCATTATAATACATTTTCAGCCCCAAAGAGAGTTTAAAACAAGTAAAACCGGGGTCTAGAACTCACCAGGTACAACTTGGGTGTTTCTTCCTTCTAACCCGCTTGCAAATGAGTTCAAACACCTAAAAATACACCAAAACACATACACACACGGACACACACACAAGCAAATAAGCACATAAGCATGTAACTGAGACAAAAACCCAACATGAACACTTAAAACTTCAAACTCTTACCTTGAATTCAATTTCTCTTCTTCTTCCTTTCTTCAACCGAGAGTTCTGCTCTCTTCCTTTCTCTCTCTCTCTAAAGCCGAAGTGAAAAGTGATGTGAAAAGAGGGTGGGCGGCCATGCCCACCTTTATACCAACTTTTCAAAGATTTTGTCCTTTTGGACATTTTTAGTCCCTCCACTTGGGCTTTATTGCTTTTCTTTCTTTTATTCTTCATTTATTGTCTTTGTTTTTAAAATAACCGGGTGTTACAGATCCTCAGGAATCTGGTCCAATACATCATGCTTGTTTGATAAGCTGTGGATAACCACATGGAGCAGGATTTTCTATTGGAATAAGACCTTCCCTTTCCTGAAGGTCTTGATAGAATAGTCTCTGTCATAGCCCATCTGCGCGAAGGACTGGTTAACAGCTTCCTTGGGATAGAACACCTCACCTTCTTCATCATCCAGCTGAAGTTGGATATTGATGATGGCCGGAGTTATGAAGATTGTTCTCCCTTGCATTGTGGCAGACAGTGCCTTCTCCCCGTCCATTACGACCTCTTGGCAGGTCTTCCAGAATTCTAGCAGTTGATCCTTATAAAGAGTAGGATCAATGGTTAGGGAGGTGAAGTGCTAGATACAGTTAAGAAACGACAAACCTCTGAGAAATGAGGATCTTTCTCGAGTGTAACAGAGCAATTTGGTTGTGTTACCTGTGTAACTGCATGGAGAAGTTAGGATCTTTTCTGCGGTTAAGGTTGGCCATGTTGAGAAAGCTTAAGGATGAAGAAAGAAGGAAGAAAGAAATTTCAGAGAGAAATTTAGGGTTTTATGTCTTGGAGGAAGAAGGAGATGATAGAAAGAGGGAGAAACCATTGGCTTATATGTGAAAAGAATTTCAGATAAAGTTTAATGAAAGAGGATAAACTTTGAAATCTAGATGTCGGTCCCACCTCTAAAAAAGTTGTTTACTTTTGCTCAAAAAGTAGTTTTCTTGGAAGTCAAAAAGATTCTAAAGGTAAATTATCTTTGGAAGTTTTTAATGAAAAAGCTTCCGAAGCTAAAATGACTTTGGAAGATTTTACTAAGAGTTGTGAAATTTTTGCTTTGGAAGAAGATTTTTCTGCAGAAGAGAATTGCTCAGAGGAACAAAGCTTCCGAGAGTTAATTTTGCTGTGGAAGAGAAAAGTCCTTGAAAACATATAATTGTCTGAGACAAGTATTTAAGCTTCGGAAGATATTTCAGAAATTTCTTCCGAAGGTAAATTTCTTAGACAATTATTTGTTTTGAAGGCATGATTTTCTTCCGATGATTAAAGTATATCTTCCAAAGGATCAGATATTTTTCAAAAATCTAAGGAACGTCTTCAAAAGATTTTCTTCCAAGGAAAACCAGAGCTTATGAAAGTGATGAACTAGACAACTTAGGACACACAAAATTTGAGAAATAATAAGAATTAGTTTTAATAAAAACATACTCAAGGTCTATCATCCCAATAACTGATATAAGATATTTAAATCTCTTTTAATCAAAAGCTTTTGTAAATAGATCAGCATATTGTTCATTTGTGTGAACTTTGACTAGTTAATTAATCCCTTTTCAAAATTATCCCTAATTAAATGATACCTGATGTTGATGTGTTTGGTCCTTGAGTGCGGCATAAGATTTTCTATGATAGAAATAGCACTGTTGTTGTCTATGTGAATGGGAGTCTCCTTGAAGTTTAATCCATAGTTAAGCATCTGATTCTAATCCATAGCACTTGAGCACAGTAGCTTGCATCAGCAATATATTCAGATTCAGCAGTTGATGTAGAGACACAGGATTGTTTCTTGCATTGCCATGAGACAACCCTTCCACCAAGAAACTGACATCCCCCAGAGGTAGACTTTGCAGTCATGTTGCAACCACCATAATCACTATCTATATATGCATACAGATTGAAGTCAAAATTCTTAGGATACCATAAACCAAGTGTTGAAGCACCTTTTAGGTATCTTAGAATACTTTTGACAGTGATAAGGTGAGACATCTTAGGCTTGGCTTGATATCTTGCACAAATACATGTAGCAAACATGATATCCAGCCTGCTAGCTGTAAGATACATAAGAGACCCAATCATAGCCCTCTAAATATGTTCATCCACACACTCCCCCTCAAAATCAGGTCCAAGTGAGTTTTTTAGCTATGGGTGTCTTAGTAATCTTACAATCAGTCATGTTGAATCTCTTAAGTATGTCTTGAACATACTTAGACTGACTAATGAAGATGCCATCTTCAACTTGCTTCCCTTGAATTCCTAGAAAAAAAATTGAGTTCCCCCATGGCAGTCATTTCAAATCTGTCCTTCACCGGCTTCTCAAAGTATTTGTAGAGCCTTGGATTAGTTGAACCAAAGATGATGTCATCTACATTTACTTGAACTAGCATCAAGTCATTTCCCTGTCCTTTGATGAAAAGAGTTCCATCTATAGTAGCCCTCCTGTATCCATGTTTGCAGAGATACTGAGATAGAGTCTCATACCACTTCCTGGGTGCCTGATGCAGCCCTTAAAGAGCTTTTTCAAGCTTGTAGACATAATAGGATGATCAGGATCTGCAAAACCATGTGGTTGTTTTACATATACCTCTTCATCAATCACTCCATAAACAAAAGCACACTTCACATCAAGTTGATAGACCTTGAAGTCCTTGGATGCAGCAAATGCCAGGATTATCCTAACAGCTTCCAGTCTTGCTACAGGAGCAAAGACATCAGTGTAATCAATCCTCTATCATCCTTCTTGTTCCTAAACACCCATTTGGTTCCAATGGTAGTCTTCCCATGAGGAAGAGGACAAAGGTTCCAAACTTTCTGCCTTTTGAATTGAAGCAACTCCTGCTGCATAGCTTCAACCCAACTTTCGTCCTTTAGAGCCTCATCAACTTTCTTTGGCTCTATCTAGGATAAGAAACAAGAGTGAAGACAAACATTTGCTTCATGGGTTTGTGCTCTTGTTCTTACCCCTATGTCAACATCTCCAATGATGTTTGTGGTGGGGTGAGACTTGTGGATCCTTAGTTGAGAGATCACAAGAAGTTGCTGAGAGAGATCTAAATTAGAAAAATTTAGATTTGGAATAGATGTTTCACCCACCACATCAGCACACTTATCAAGAGAAACTTGATCCAATGAGTGTGTGACATCATTGATGTTGTCATCTATGGAGTGGTTATCAACATCAAGAAATTCCTGATCATTGTCACCACCTCCATTATTTTCTTCTACATTTGAAGTATCTTTATCTAGTTGTGAAGCCTCTGAGTTGGAATTTGAAGGCATCCTAGATGTATCAGCTGAGTTTGTCATTGTGGTGTTGATAGATACTTCATTTGCAAAAGTAGTTACAACTGGAGCTGAAGATGTATGACTTGAAGGTCTTCTCAACTCAAAACTTGGATCAGATTACCTATTGATAAGATATCCGCAGATCCTGAAACAGTCTCACAAGATTTGTTAAAGCAGTTGGTAACTAAATCAAGATCAAACAGCCAATCAGGACCAGAACCAGCTACACAGGGTGTGTGTTCATTGAAAGTCACATTGGCTGACTCCTTAACAATTCTAGTTCTGAGATTGTATACTCTATAAGCCTTAGCTTGGGAAGAGTATCCAATAAAGTGTCCATCATCAGATTTCTCAGCAAATTTGGCAATTTGATCTTTGGTATTCAAGATGGTGCAGGACATCCAAATGACCTGAGAAAACCAATGAAAGATTTCCTCTTGTGCCAAAGTTCATAAGGAGTCTTGCCATGAGTCTTAACCACTAAAACTCTGTTCTGCACATAGCAGAGTGTTCACTACCTCTTCCTAGAAGGTGATGGGCAACTTAGAGTCAGATAACATGGTTCTTGCAACTTCAATTAGTGTCATGTTTCTCCTCTCAGCAACACCATTTTGCTGAGGAGTCCTGGGAACACTGTATTGTCTTGTAATACCTTTTTTCATCACAAAATTTATCAAGGATTTGGTTCTTGAATTCAGTTCATTGATCACATCTTATGATTTTGACCTTGTAAACAGATTGATTCACAATCTTTAGGATGAAATTCTTCAGAATCTTAGGAGTCTCATCCTTCATTCTAAGGAAGAAGACCCAAGTGAATCTTGTAAACTCATTTGTGATCACTAAATAGTAAGAGGTCCTTCCTAGACTCATTACACTGGTGGGGCCAAAGAGATCCATATGTAACAAGTGTAGGGGTGTATAGAGTTTCTTTCCTTAGGCTTTCAGGCATGCAACACAATGATCATCACTTGTAAACTCTTTCTTTGGCATTCCAGTTGCCAAATCATTCTTAATTAGTTTATTCATGTTCTTAAAGTTTACATTGTAACATCCGCCAATCTTTCAAATTATAATCCGAACCAAACCATTTTGAACTTCTATTATTAAATTATTTAAATAATTTTAATGGATCAAATGCATTAAATGTGCAATTTATATTATAAATTATTCATTTATGAAACATCTAGACAACTTATAAAAATTATGGATTCTTTTTCATAAGGTTATAACATTTATTAATCATTTTATACTAAATAATAAATGGAAAGGTTTACTTAAAATTTATTTAGTTATAAAATGATTTGTAATAAACTTATAAAATTTTATTAGTATTTATGAATAAGGTTTACAAACTTATAAAAGTTTTAAAGATTAATAACTAATTAACTTTTTTTTATTAATTAGTTTATATAAGTCTAGGGTTCAATGTGTAATTAAAACTTAAATTAAAAGTTTAACATAAAATAACAAACAACTTAAACATCAGGGAGCAAAGTTGTAAATTGTTTGAAACACCCAAATCGGCCCCCTTTTGCCCGTATTTCCGGCCATTCTTCCGGCTGTAACTCCGGCGAGGCCAAAACCCTTGATTCTTCGAACTTCAGCGAACCAAAACGATTTCATCCGTTCACGAAAGGTTTTCGAACCGTTGGGTACATTTTAATTAAGTTAAACATCGGTTACACGAGCGTTTGAGCTCGTGTAACCGCCGATCACCAAGGTTGTAACGTTCAGGCATTAAACAATAATAATAATCAAATTAATTCAACACAAACGAACTTCTAAATATCTGTATTCAATTGCTACATCCAATTGCACCCGAGAAATACACAAATATGGATTCAGTCATCATCTTCATCGCGAATTTGCAACTAGTCGAACATCACCCTCTGGAGTTCAAGAATCAAATTTATCGAGGGATTTTGGTCTAGTTCATCATTCTAATCTATCTGCAAGTTTAATTTGTTTTTTTATTGAAGATTGATCGTTCATCTTAGACCTACGGCCGTGACCATGTTCTTCATATCGCTTGCATTCAATTCGACTTCAATACGGGTAAATGAACATTGTTACACACTCGAAATCTTATGAACATCAAAAGCCCTAACATCAATTTCATTATCATAATCATCTTGATGTTCAATTTGGATTCAATTTAAATCTAGGGTTTATGTGGAATTTGGGAAATTTGGCAATTAATGTTTTAAACATTTTAATTGAACTTCTAATCAAATATGGGCTTCTGTCCAACTGGTTACAACATCATGTGCTCACACAAGGGACCCGGGTTCGACCCCGGGGACCCTCATTCTTTTTAAATATTTGTTTTTTTAAGTTTCTTTTAATTGCATAAGGTTTCAATATATTGTTTAGTTAGAATTATAATTACTTTGTTAGCTAAAATATTTCTAAAATTATTAATATTTCTGTTGCACGTGTGAAACTTCTGAAGCATTCTTCTTTAATGTACTTGTGCAGCATGCAGGAAAGACTTTGGGTGTTTGGGTTGCATCAGCCTCTTCATATAATCTCTACATAATCATTTCTAGTTCATTAACCATGAGTTTATTATGAAGACTAGTTTTATGAGTAAAATCTAATTTATATGTTTTCAGCCTTATATGAAATTCATAATTGCAAGTCATAAGTTTATAACTTCTTCTTCAAAATGTAGATGTTACCCATCAAAAGTTTACCAAAAATTACTATAACATTTAGATAACATAAACCACATTATTAGTTTATCATAAATTACATACATTTCACCCAATTAGAATAATGATAATGGTTTCACTCATAATGAGCTTAAACATAACAACAAAGATACAAGTTAATGTTAAAATTATAGGTGAAATGGAACAATCAAACTCACAAATAGCTGAAAAATATTAATAGAATTATCGCTCGTAACATTAATAGAAGTTATTCTGCGATGTCTTATCGCTCATAATAAGCTTGTGATCTAGAAATTTTTCCACATAACAAAGCGGACAGGGTTGATAGAGAATTCTTAGGTTTGAAGTAAGGAGGATGAATCATCGAGAGTACACCTCCAAATTCAATGATATAGCTATATTGTTCTACAATTTGGTCAACATTTAGAAAAGAAGGATGAAACTACATCCAAGGATCTCTATCAAGGGTTCACACCTACAGTAAAACTAGCAACCTAAAAACATTTATGTCATTACTGAGTGAACCTATGTATAGTGTTATCATGGGGAAATATGATGAACTGGAAACAAAAAAGAAGTGGGTTAGTGGTGTCAAGATGACCTCATAAGGATAGATCTAGGGCTAAGTTGAAGAAGGTGAAGATGGATAATTTTAGTGTTGGCACAACTATGTGATACCTCTATGAGAAGACGAACCATTTTGCCAAAGATTACCAAGTGTTGAGCAGGTGGTACGACTTTAGTATAGAACATTGAATAAGTTTCTTCAGCTTGAGTTGGGTTACAAGCACAGAATGTATTTGCGTCATCACCTTCTTCAAATAAAGTATTTTGTACGGTAACACCATGAAAAGCACATAGCAAAGCAACACCCTAATACACTAGCAACTCCCATCATATGAAATGGATTGATTGTAAAAAAGCTAAACCTGATGGCACATAAATGATGATAAAGATGACACAAAATATGAAGATAAGACGTAGGCAAATTGGAGTGCTATCATGTGACCTGGAAGAAGCCAGGAACCAACCTAATGTTGTGTAAGGTATGTTTTTATTCAATGATATGCTTGCTTTTATTCTATTTGATGCTGGTGCAAGTAAGAGTTTTATTATTTTATCATACTGCAAAGTATTTCATAATAATGGTAAAAAGATAGATAAAAAATAAAATAAAACTATCATTGGTAAGACTACTAGGATAATGAAGGTAATAACTAATTGTGACATCAAATTAAGAGGTCATAGGTTCCCTCTTAGGTTTCATGTTATGACATTAGATAGATTAGATGTGATATTAGGTTTGGATTTGTTAGCTAGTTATATGACTAATAAAGTATGTCGTGGAAGATAATCGTGTGATAGCGCCTGATGGTAGTCTAGTGTAAGTATTTATTCCTAGAGGACGCACCACACAGTTGGTCAATCACAATATAAAATAGTAAAATACATCATTCAATCAAAACATTGCCACGGAAAAAGTTTAATAATTAATCTAATAAATAAACTTTATATGGATAAAATATTCTAAATATTAAAAAAACATCAACGTTTTAAGTAATATTCCTACATTTGATAATCTTAGATGCGAAATGTCCTATGACAAGTAGCTTGATATAAATGCCTGCCTATCAGAAGGTCAAGAACTCCCCTGCTAGTTAATATGTATACAAAAGTTAATATTGCTATGTGAGTTCTAGTCTTATATAATAAAATAATCTTTCTTTCATTCATGAACACATAATAACTATACATACAAGAGATATGACTTCCATGTCTTTTTTATTATATTCGTTATATTTTTCATTCATTTATTCAATCATTTATACGTTCTCGTATTCATTTCATTATCTTTCCATTTTTAATGAATTTATGATGTTACTATAGGCTCATCAACTTAAGCATAATTGACAGGGTATAGCGAGGAACAAATTCCATTACTATAACCATTAGTCTACACAAGTACAAAACCCTTATACCATTGGTGTTGACAACACATTTCACGCTGCTGACAGTAGGACTGTTCAAATAACTCGACTCTCGAAACTCGCTCGAACTCGTTCAAAAAAAGCTCAGATTCTTTTTTCATTCGATTGTTGGCTCGGTTGTAAACGAACCGATTGGCTAGGGTCGGATTGAAAATGAACCGATCGGCTAGGTTCGGTTTGAAAACGAACAGAGCACAAGCAAAGGTACGTCGCTCGTTGCTAACTCGAATTATTTATTAATTTAGTTCATATATATATATATATATTTGTTAATTTATTTAGCTATTTACAAATTACCATTGTTTTTATTATTTACATGTTCATATTTTTTTGTGTACGAGTATATGAAAAAATATATTTTGAGAAAAGTTAGGTATAGGATATTTACTAATTTTAATTAATGTTTTGGGGTAGATTTTTGTTTATCTTCAGAATAACTTGATGTTTGTTTATCTTTGAATCAACTTGATGTCTTTTTAGACTATAGTTTAAGTTGATTAGTGTAAAGGAAACTTGTTGGATGCAAATGGTGAAAGAAGAAAAGCTGGTATGATTGTTGTGGAAATGATCATAGTAGAGGTGATGGACTTGGATTTTATTACGACTGATTTGAGTTTGAGTTAAAATTTATGTTTTTTAGATTTTTATTTGGTTGAACTTATTTTGTATGTCTTATTTGATACTTTGTTGAATTTGGGTTGTAACTTAATGTTGAAACTCTTGAATGAATTATTAGTTTTGTTTTTAATTATAACACGACACCAAGCAAAATTGAGCACTCGGTTAAAACCTAACCAAGTTCGAGCATGAAGTTTGGACTCGAACTTTTAAATTCAAATCGAACCAAGAGATCGCTTTGAAACTGAACCGAGTTCGAGTAGAGTTTTGTTCGGTTCGTAAAAGACCCTAGGTGACAACTATTAGTGTCGACCATAAAATCCACTTTCAGTTGAGCATGCACAATTGCAGCTCCATCATATTTTATTGCTTGCAACGCTTTCCGTTATGTAATTGAGCCCTTATATCTTTTCATTATTTTTCACTATCATCCATTCATTCATTAACATCCCAGTTTATTATACATAATACTTTCACATTTTCCTTTATCATACCATGAATTGCATAACATATTAACATCATACAATATAAGTTAGCACATTGAAATAACATGTAGTAAATCATACAAGAGTAAAAGTTAACCTCTGGTAAAAAGTCAACACTTAGTTAACTATAGGTCAAGGTTTAACATGGTAAAAATATTCAAAGTCTAGTCAGATTCGGGTAGGTATAGGTGAACAATCAAATGCAGTTGAGTAATTACCTATAATGGACAAGTACTCTTGAAATTTGTCTAAATATAGTCTGGTTCGGATAAAGGAATAAGGTGTGAGTGACTACTTAGGTATGGATGAACATTAGATGCGGGTGAACTAACTTTTCTAGCTTTTGCCCAAGTATGTTTGTGCAAGGCCCTATTACCGGGAGTCCTCACATCTAGTTTCTCAGGTCATAATCATAGTTTTCAACTAAACCTTTCTTAGTTTTACATTGCAACGTAATTTTATAAAGCATTCAGTCAAGAAAAATAACATTACATAAAGTTATCAAGTACATATAATCTAGCTGTTGTTTTTATCAATTAATGTCATATACCTAATACGAGATACCAATCCATGATTCGAGAAGCTTTTTCATGCCATGCCTACTCAAGCTGAGGTACACTTTGATTACATGACATCCATATTAAAAGTCAACGTTGTTGAGTGAATTCTAGTTCTATTGTTCAATAATAATATATTTGGTTTTAAAATCCTTTTATCAATGACCATAGTGAAGTATAAGAGTAAAATATACCTTCCACTAGTGAAATATTCAATACTTTACAACATGTCTTTCACACTTTTATCACAATCATCATTAGGCAAGGCTTCATATTAGAGTATTAGTAAGTACTAGCTTATCTTAATATGAGTGTGTTGTAACCTAAGCACACTAGGTAATCATATCTTATGTAAGGCCCCGTTCCCGGGATGCTCACAATTGGTCAGTCATCCCACATAAAACAATATTTGTATTAACTTACTAAAAACTGTAGCGGAAACATTTAAACCTCCATTTCATTTAATTATAATAGCTTTTGCGAAATAATACATCGTTAACAAATTATAAAATACTTGTTGCGTTACATCACAAAAACATTATAAAAATGAATGTTATCCAAAACAAGCGAAGTAGCCGCCCTGTGCCATCCTCAGCAACCATCACCTCTCAACTGGAAAATACATAAAAAGTCAGCGTTGTTGAGTAAGTTCTAGTTTTACAAAAACCTTATATTACCTTTCATTCGTTAAAAATTTTCTTTACTATCTCATGTGATCATACATCATACATACATCAAGGTAATAAATATTATCTTCATCATCGTTCGTTTCGTACATTTCTCACGTTTTGCACATTTCGTACTTATCGTACTTTTCATACATTTATTATCTTTCACTTCTATCTAGGTCCTGTACTTAACCCCCGTCTTGAGCACAAAGCTATATCATCTAGGGTTAAGCAATGAGGACCCCATATCGCACGTATCGCATGTATGGAGTAGTCACATAGACTAACTCCCCCTGTGTGTGAACCCTTAAGGGTCAGCCAAGATGGCACGCTATAAACATACAGTTGAGCTAACAACTCTCATTGAGTTGTAAACCTCTTTTCATTTGCTTGCAAGACTTTTCATTCGTTCATTATATTCCACTTTCATTATCTTAAATCTTTCACTTTGTTAAGATAATACTTTACGTCATCATAATAATTACACCAACTAAAGTCACATCATCATACGTAATAAGGAACATAACATACGATCATACAATCATACATAATCATCAAACATCATCAATCACACATCATCATGCATAGGTATCAATCATACATCACCCACCACATCATCTATGACTTCAAAAAGTCAACTTTCATAGCCCTTGGGGAACCTCCCAAGTCAAAGCCCACATTTTACTTTTTCCCCAAAACCAAAAAATATTTCTAAGTCTTTAGGCGCATGGGCACTATGTAGGCGCATTGGCACTATTGGGGCGTATGAGCAACACTTAGTCTATTCTGGGCAATTCTAGGAGCATGGGCACTATGCAGGCGCATGTGTTCCTAGGCACATGAGCTATCTTGGCGTATGAACACTTACTCAATTTCAGCTTATTTCTAGGCGCATAAGTACTATTCGGGCACATTAGCTTTTGGGTGCATGGAACATTTAGGCAGTTATTTCCGTTGGGCACATGGGCCACTATTTAGGCGCATGGCAGTTTAATACACACTTAAACAACATAATTCAGTCCCCAATCATCATCCAACATATTCAAAGCTTAAATCTTACATTCTAAAGCATAGAAACACAATCATAACATCATCATACACATACATAGCTGTTGGTCCATTTGATCGTATAATAGTGCAAATGAGATGAAGAATCGTTCAATATCAAACACAAAAACTAAACAAGATGACCAAAGAAGATTGAACAGAAGAAGAACTTCATTCAAAACAAGATAATGAACATCATAACAATCAATAACATCAAGCACAATGATATTTCTGTGTAATAACTACTTTGAAAAGGTAACTTGCAACAATGATCCACGATTAGGGTTTTGCAAGCTTACCCACAATGAGAATGATCAAAATCTACATATAGTAGTCTTAGTTTCGTAGACTATTTCGCTATTAGTGAAACTGTTCTACCGAAAATATAGTTTCGCCCTGCTGAAAAAGTAGTTTCGCCGAGCGAACTAGTCAGTTGACTATATAGTTTCGCTCACAGTTTCGCTGGACTGCAAAATAACATAAATCTAAATACATACAAAAGGAAATTAACAAAAGACCCATTACAATCAAAAGTAAACAATCTAAACTAAGGTGAGTCCAATCTATACATGATCTTCAATACTCCCCCTAGGTTGGAACTCACCACCTTCACTCGTCTTCAGCACTAGTATCCTCCGTTGCCCTTGATTTGTCTTCAACATCTCCTGCAACACCTTCCTTGGGAGCTTCATCACATGATTCTCCATGGTCTCTGCCTGCCTCACGAGCCTCTTTTGGGTGAGCACTAGCCTGCTCAAACTACCTGGCCAAATCGAGTATATCCATGTTTAGATCATCTTGGGCCCTTACTCTCTCTGCTAATCTCTTCACCTCAACCCTTACACCTTTGATCTTATTTTCCACAATCACAAACAGACAGGCTTATTTCCTCGTTTCATAACCTGCACCTGCTTTGATATGATTCTCGCACAAAACCAGCAGGTCTTTATCACAGAAGCTAAAAAGTTCCATCGGATCAAAGACTTTGATGTAACACATGGCTATTTTTAAACAAGAAAGAAGAATAAAGTGAAGAAAAAGAAAGAAAAGAAATAAAAACCAAGTCTAAGGGTAAAAAGTGTCCAAAAGGACAAAATGTTTGAAAAGTTGGTGATAAAGGTGGCATGGCCGCCCATCACCCTTTCTACACATAAAATTTTCGGATTTTTAGAGAGAGAAAGTAGCAGGAAGTAGAGAACTCTCAGGTTTGAAGAGAAACAAGAAGAAAAGTGTGAATTCAAGGTAAGAATTCATGTTTTTATGGTGTTCTTAACCAGTTATGTCCTCGGGTCTATGCTTATGTGTGTTTATATGTGTTCGGGTATGTTTTTAGTGGGTTTCTAGGCAGTTGAATTCAATTTGCAAAGGAGTTTGGAAGAAGCCATACTCAAGAGCTGCAAAGGTGAGTTCTATGACCCCTCTTTTACCTGTTTTAACTGATTTTAGTGCTGGAAATGCATGAATGTATGTTTTCATTAAACTGGGTTTCGGACCCGTATGTTTCATTTGGTATATGTTGAATGTATGATGTGATGTATGATTATGTCATGCTTGATGATGTATGATGATGTTTCTAAGACTTAAGATGTATGATTTAAGCTTAGAACATGATGAACGGTGATTTGAAATTTAAATCTGATATTTAAGGCTCTATGTTAAAGTTTTAGAATCTGCATAAGTGCTGAAAGTCAATGCGGATGAAGTAAGTCAATGCGGATGAGCATTGACTAAGGATGACAAATGCGTATGAAGGTTAATGCGGATGGAAGTCATTTCGGATGAAGTAAGTCAATGCAGATGAGCATTGACTAAGGATGACAAATGCGTATGAAGGTTAATGTGGATGGAAGTCAATGCGGATGAATATTGACTAAGTAAGGGGAAATGCGGATTAGTAATGGGAAGAAATGTGGATGGAGATTTCCATTGCATCACTGCCTCCACCTTAGCTGGGTCCACCATGATCCCCTCAGGATTCACCATGATCCCCTCAGGATGAGTAATGGGAAGAAATGCAGATGAACAGTTAATGCGGACGAGTATTAATTGCTAAGTAAGTAAATGCAGATGAACAGTTAATGCGGATGAGGTCAACGCGGATGAGCATTGACCAAGTATATGAAATGCGGATGAGTACAACAAATGCGGATGAAGTAAGTCAATGCGGATGAACATTGACTAAGTATATGAAATGCGGATGAGTAAGGCCAATGCGGATAAACAAATGTGGATGAAGTAAGACCAATGCGGATGAACTATAGTGAATGCGGATGAACTATCGGAAATACGGATGAACACTTAGACTTTTTCTGACATTCTGAGAAAAAGACGAATGTAGGCTTTGACTTGAGATGTTCCCAGAGATTCATGTAGATTTACTTTTGAGGTCATAGTTGGTATGATGAGCATGTAATGATGTGCGATTGATGCATATGAATAATGATGATGTATGATGTTGTATGATTATACATGATGTATGTTATGAATGTATGATGATGCCCTGTATGATGATGATGACTGAATGTTATGTTCCTTATTACGGTGTATGTTTATCTTTCTGTGGCTTTATGTGTTATGTTAATGAATGAACTGAAAGTTTTAAGTAACGTAAAGCGAAAGATAATGAAAGAGGAACATGATGAATGAATGCATGCATTAATAAATGAATGAGTGTAAGAAGGCTTGCAAGCAAATGTATGGAGGTGCACACCCAATGAAGGTGTTAGCTTAAGGTGTGCGGGTTAGCTACCCCGAAGGATGCACACTGGGGTCCAATATTTGTGATTGACCATTTGAATGGGATTCTTGCCGCTTGCCCCAGGTACTGGAGTCTGCTTTGTGCACAATGTTCGAGGTCTATGAAAGACCTCAGGCCCAGTTACCCGCTTCGTGCACAATGTTCGGGGCATAGCATATGGCATTGATCCGGAATGAAAGAGAAAGAAAATGGTAAATGTACTTGCCCTAGGTACTGGAGTCAGCTTCATGCATAATGTTCGAGGTCTATGAAAGACCTCAAGCCTAGTTACCCGCTTTGTGCACAATGTTCAGGGTAATGTACATGTCACTGGAAGTAATGAATGAACGAATGAAAGTAAGAATGTATGAAAGAATGAAAGTTAATGAACGATGATGAAGATAATAATTATATTATCTGTGTATTCATATGATGTGATGTATGATCACATGAAAGTAAAGAAAGGTTTTAATGAAAGTAAAGTATTATTTTAGTATAAAACTAGAACTTACTCAGCAACGCTGACTTTTATGCATTTTCCAGTTGGCAGGTGAGCTTTGCTGAGGATGGCACGGAGCAGCTACTTAGCATTTTGAATGGCATTCTTTTGTTGATGTTTTTGCATTGTAATGCGAACGAATGATGTTTTGAAATGAACACCTGTATTAACTTGCAAAAGCATTTGAAATGATATGAAAAGTTAGTTTTATGTTTCTGCTTCAATGTTTTATGAATGACTAAATGTAAACTATATTTTTTATGTGCGATGATTTACCAGCTGTAAGTGTCCCGGGAACGGGGCCTTACATTTGAACTCAACCCATTCTTCTCTCTAATAATTGCCCCCCCCCCCCCGTATTGTTATCATAAAACCAATTTTCAAAGTTCTGTAGTTGTTGGGGGAGGGGGTCTGCTAGTATGACCCTGTTCACGGTCTTTGGGGGTTTCACCCTTAGTACAATCCTTCCCTTGCCAGTCTCCCAATCCTTATCTCGTTTTGATCGTTTCCTCTCAGGCTTCATGTATCCGAAAGACTCAAAGTTTTCATTTAGACCGCTCTGAATTTCTTTCTCCAAAAGTGTGGCTCGTTCGCTCAGATTTGCATTTAGTAAGGGTAGAGCCGCCAACCGCCTAAGATCCCATTTAGGCAAGGTCTTGAATGCCTTCCTCTTATGTATGTAGCTAATTCCACCACCTCTCCTCTTTATCATGAGCATTTTGAGGCCGGGTTTATAACACCAGCTTATAATCCTCTTATCAGCCTCCTTCTTACTCAACCCTTCCATATGTTGGAAAAGGGGAGTTATTTCTTCTGGCTCCTTCTCTTTAACAAACCGTTCAACTTTATCCATCTCAAATACATCTTCATCATCCTCTCCCTTTTTGGCTACGTAAATCAACAACCTCTCATCAATTTCATAGAATTCTGGTTCTGAATCATAATCTACTAGTTGTTCATCATCCTCTTGTTCATCAAGTAGTCTCTTTTCATTCTCACCAACTCGGTCCACCGACTTCTCCCTCACCACCTCTTCTCCAACCAGATCCTTTTCAACATCAAGTCCCATGTTTATAAACCCAGCCTCTTGAATTTCCTCTTCATTCTCCCTTCTTTCATCTTCATTTCTTACTTCACAATCTTCAGCACCAGCAGTTGCTGCACCAGATGTGCCCTTTCCTGCCCTAGATGAAGTACCCACGTTCAGGATTGGGTATTTTGAAGTAGCAGTCAAATCATCTAACTCAGATTGAGTTAGTTGATTAGCCAGGCCAGCAACAACTTTCAGTTGGGCAATCTCCACAAACAATTTCTTCAGCAGACAATTTTGATCAACAAGCATCTTCTTCATTCCCTCTATCACCTTATCTTTATGCTTCTCCCGTATCTCTTGGTTGGTGAGTTTGGCCTTTATCATGCTCAGTTCATTTTCCGGAGAGCTATTAAGATTACGAATCATATCTTCATCTAAGTTTCCTCTTTCTTCCCTTCTCTGAGTTTCAGTGAATGCTTGATGTCTCTGTTTAGTTCTCCTCTCTGAATCTGCTGTATCAGCTTTCTTCTTCGATCTCTTCTCTTTTCTATCCTTATCTCTTCAGCCCTTTCATTTACTTCTTCTTCAAAATCATAATCTTTCTCTTTAGCATATCTCTTTCTCTTCTTGGTTGCATCAGATTGCTGTGCCCTATTTCTTCAGCTCTTTTATTCTCAGATTCATCCACCCATCTAATATAATTCCATCTCTCAGGTGGGTACATATTTCCCACATATGGATGATTTTCCCACTGATATCATGTCTCATAGCACAACAATCAGCAAAAATACGGGGATTCATTTGTACCAGCCTTTTCACCTACCTGTGTTTTGGCACATTTGGTATTAGGTTGTCAAAGATCATTTGAAGAAAATGATGATACAATAGCCATTTATCCTTCTTCAAGGCCATTACATTCTTTGCCATGCAAGAAAATATCATCTCGCAATGTTTGCTTTTTCCCCTCTGCAGCATAATGCCATGGCTTTAGCCTAGTCAATGTTCAGCCCATCTGATCCACCTTTACGGTGATCTAAGCACATGATGAAGACGTGGACAATGAATCTCCATTCCTTGGAGAAAAAGACTTCTTAATCTCTTTTCATGAACCGAAAGTTGGCCCCTCATATCCCATGCTCCAGAAAGCTGCAAACACCTTTGTATCAGACATAGTAACCTCTTCTCTAGAATCCTCCTCTAGCCTTAGAATCCTTGACACTGTCTCTGCAGTAATGGTCACTCATGCTCTAAGACTTTGGAAGTGATCCTTTGGGTATTCCCTTTTGTATCATATTCAGCAGATCTCCAGAAGTCTCTAATGTGAAGATCATATATGGTGGTGGAATGAGACATAGCGTAAGCTATGGGAGATCTTTGCAGCCACCGAATACATTCTCTAAACCCGCCAGGTTTAGGATGTGTATCATCTAGAATGGCGGTGATATGTTTGTTTCATCAAATTTTAAAATTTCCATTTATACTTGAAAAACAGATGAATTACATTAGAATAAAGTATTAAGAATGAATACATAAAAATAAGAAAAGAATAAAGAATAATAATAGTAGTAAAATAATAATAATAACAAATTCTCTAGCCGAAAATATAGTTTCGCAGGATGAGATTTAGTTTCGGCAGGCGAAAGTATAGTTTCGCTGGCAAGAACACACCAGTTTCGCCCAAACAATGAGGTAGATTCGACAGGCCGAAACTATAGTTTCGGCACTGTGAAACTGAAAATTAGTCAACGAAACTGTTAAGTTCGCTTGGACAGTATAACCTTACAGTTTCGGTGAGAAAATAAGAACTTTTGTTCAGTTTCGCTGGACTACCGGTAGTTTCGCTCGAAGAACAGCAAAGGTAACGAAGAGTCTCGATCAAATTACCCACAACGTGATATTATAAACAAGATTAAGTGATTGTCCTGAGTTCAAGAATCACTTGCGATCAATTAGAATCAAAAACATAGAATCACATAAACGAATGAGAAAGTCATGGAAAAGCCCTAAGGAACATCACAGGTCGATAGTGCGAAAGTGAGAGTTTAATTTTGCAAAATAACCTAAATAGCTTATAGTTTCGCAGCAAGCGAAACTATAGTTTCGCCAGACGAGTCTATAGTTTCGCTAAGCAAAGTTGCAATTTCGTCAGATGGAATTCAGATAAAAAAGACATCGCATAGGATGAGAATGCTGAGCGAAATTGCAATTTCATCTAGCGAAATAAATAGCGAAATTATAGTTTCGCTGCAATTTTTATATATAAAAATATTAACAACAATAACCGAGATCAAAATCAATCAGAGATCACATCCTCAAGAAATGTATTAGCACAAAGATGAATTTAGTCATCGACCCGCAATGAGATCATACCGATAACTAAATCTAATCATAGCCTTTGAATAAGTTTGAAATTCCCAAACAGATCAATAGTGATTGTTGATATGTTTGTCCACTTAAACCCATGCCTTATCTTTTTCAACAAACAGCAGATGATTTGTTCAGGTTCGATTAGATGCTTTATAATGATAGGACCCCATAATTATTTGGCAAAAACGCTCACCCAACCTCAGGATTTCTTGAATTTTGATATGATCTTAAGAACAAGTCTTGTACGGATCATTGTAAGAGATAATCAACAGAATATTTCATCATGTGATGAATTCATCGCTTAGATGATTTAATACATCCTAGATCAAGATGGTGAGAGCTCTAGGTCTATACTCACGTATAACAGAGGAGATCATCATTTAAATATGTGCCGATGAGAGTTCTAGGTCAGTACTACCGTACAGCAGAGGAGATCATCACTCCAGGTCAGTACTACCGTACAGCAGAGGAGATAAGCACAAGTACAAGACACATAAATACACAAGACATGATTCTGAGAAAAGACATAAGATTGGAATCATGATGTAAAATATCAATTCTCAATCCAATTTTTGTCGGGACTTAGTTTTCGTGCAAGCCAAAATGATTGGGTAAATCCAGTTATCGTTAAGCGTAAATTTAATTTAAATCAAAAAGCTATTGTCTATTTTATTTTTCTGGCTGAGTCTACCAAGTATATTGTTTAAAGAATCTGTTTAATTTTCATTTATTTGAAATTAAAATAATATGTAAATCAGAGAGCAGCATCAGTCTATCATTTCTCATTTTAAATGCCAGTCATGCACAAACGAGCATAGCCAGAAGATATACAATCATTTCTCGTTGTTTCAAATCCAATTCCTAGTTGATATATTATTTTAACTTGTAAACACTCCCCCAAAGTTTTATTTTAGAAAAACCGCATTATTTTTAATAAAAAATAAAAGAAAAGAAAAGAGGTTAAAAAGATATTAGCGCTAGCATAGAGATCGATTCATAAAAACGAGGTTTATCAAATGTTTTTGTGAAAAGATCTGCCTTTTGATTTTTAGTGTCAATGGGAATAATATCGATAAAACCCTTTTTCTGTGAATCACGAATTGCATGAATCCATGTTTCGATGTGCTTGGTTCAAGAATGATGAATAGGATTTTTCGCAATCCCGATGGCTGCTTCGTTGACACAAAACACCGGTGTGTGGAGAAAATTGATTCCATAGTCAATCATCTGGTTTTGTATCCAAAGAACTTGTGAACAACAACTCGAGGCAACAATGTATTCTGCTTCCCCTGTAGAGAGGGAAACAATGGTTTGTTTCTTGCTATGCCATGAGACCAGACAATTGCCCAGGTATTAACAACCTCCAGTGACCGATTTTCTGTTTAACCTATAACCATTAGAATCACTGTGAGAATAAGCATGTAAATAAAAATTCCCACCATACGGATACCAAAGACCTAAACGAGAGGAGCCTTTGAGATAACGAAAAATTCTCTTGACAGTTTTTTCATGAGACTCTTTAGGGGCCGACTGGTATCGAGCACAATATCCGACAACAAAGTGTTATCAGGATGACTTGAAGTACAATACATAAGAGAACCGATCATAGATCTGTAGAGATGAGGATCAACAGGTTTCCCGTTCTCATCAAGAGTGAGACCTGTTTGAGCGGTAAAAGGAGTCATTTCAGGAGACGCGTCATCCATCTTGAACTTCTTCAACATTTCTTTAATATATTTCTCCTGATGAATGAGAATGTCTTCTGGTTTTTGTTCCACTTGTAATCCAAGGAAAAAGCACATTTCTCCTATCATGCTCATTGCAAACCGATTACGCATCACCTCTTCGAACTCCCGACATAATTGTGAATTGGTGGAGCCAAAATTAATATCGTCGACATAAACTTGGACAAACAACATTTCACCATTCACTTCTCTCTTGAATAGAGTCATATTGATGGTGCCACGAGAGAAACCATTGCTTAAGAGGTACTGTGTTAGGGTCTCATACCAGATCCTAGGTGCCTGATGAAGACCATAAAGAGATTTGTCAAGTTTAAAAACTTTATCAGGAAAATCAGGATCCTCAAAACCTAGTGGTTGGCACACATATATCTCCTCATCAATGTCTCCTTAAAGGAAAGCACACTTGACATCCATCTGATAGACCAAGAATTTTTTATGAGCAGCATGAGCGAGAAAAATCTTTATTGCTTTAAAACGAGCGACATGAGCAAAAACGTCAGTATAGTCGATCCCTTCTTCTTGAGCAAATCCTTGTACAACCAATCTTGACTTGTTACGCACCACAACACCACGATCATTTGGTTTGTTCTTAAATACCCATTTCATACCAATTGGACATTTGTTTGGAGGTAAGTAAACCAAAGTCCACACTTTGAGTTTTTTGAATTGTTGAAGCTCCAATTGCATTGATTCCACCCAACAGGGATCCTGGAGAGCTGCATGCACATTTGTTGGGACACTTTGAGAGATAAAGCAAGAGAAGAGACAAATATTAATCAAACCAGATTGACTTCACGTCCGAACTCCATCAAGATAGATCCAATAATGTTATCATGAGGATGAACTTTCAAAGTTTTGAAATCTGTGGATAAATGCAAGATGTTTAGAGAAGATTTGCTGGTAGATTGTGAATGATGGGATAAGGGTGAGAGAGACTGATCAGGTGTTGGTGAAAGATCAAATGATGGAGAAGATGATCCAACATCAATTGACGTGGCATCATTTGCTGAAGAGGTGGAATGAATAGGAGATGAGGTTGAGGAAATAATATTTGTTTGAACATTTGAGAGGGACACATGATCGTCAAAAACTAGAAGATTAAAAGAGTTAAACACAGTATCAGAGTCAAAGAACAATGCTAGTTCAGATCGAACATCAGAAGAGTTAGACTCCTACCAATCAACATAGAATGACTCTTGAACAATACGTGTTCTCTTGTTATATACTCGATAAACTTTTGAGAAGAAGAATAACCGACAAAGTAACATTCATCAGACACGGCACCGAACTTTGTCTTTTGGGATTGAGTATTCAGGAGTGTGCATGAACAACCAGATGGTCGAAAGAAGTCAATTAAAGGTTTCTATTTATGAAAAAGTTCATAAGGTATCTTCATTTTGTTCTTGACTATCAGCACCCGGTTTAGAACGTATGAAGCACAGTTTACTACTTCAGCCCAAAAGATAATGGGTAACGATGATTCTATCAACATTGTACGGGCGGCTTCAATAAGAATGCGATTCTTTCGTTCAGCTACACCATTCTGTTGAGGCATCGTTGCAGCACTAAATTGCCTCACAATTCCCTTTTGAGCACAGAACGAATCAAGAATCTCATTTTTGAATTCAGTATCGTTGTCACTTCGCATAGCCAGAACTTTTCTCTTGCTTATCATCTGAATTGAAAGTATTAACTTCTGCAATTCCTCAGCCACTTCCCCTTGTGAGCAAGGAATCTCACCCATGAATACCTCAAGAAATCATTTGTAACAACAAGACAGAAGGATTTTTTAGCAATTGATTTAACGCTAATCGGGCCAAACAAATCAGTATGCAACAACTTGAGAAGACAAGTTATGCTATTTTCAAGTTTGGGCTTATGTGGTTTCTTATGTTGTTCGCCCTTGGCACAAGCCATATATTTTTCGTTCGCAGAAAAATCTTTTAAAGGAAGTCCTCTAACAAGATTGTTTTTGACTAAATTGTTAATTGTTTTAAAATTAACGTGACCCAATCGGCGATGCCATAACAAAGACTCAAAGGTTGAAGCTTTTGAAAGAAGACAGGTTGCAGTAGACTTTGACTCGCTTGAGTTCATATCAAGAAGATATGTATCATGCATTCTTGGAGCTCGCATAAGAATCAAATCTTCTAGAATAACAATCTCTGATTTTAAGAATAGACACTCATCAGATTTAAACAAAACCGGAATGTCTTTATCGCAGATTTGAGAGACACTCAAGAGATTAAAAGCAAGTTCAGGGACATAGTTGACTTTCTCCAAAGTTAAAGAACCATTAGAAACTTCTCCTTGACCAATCATTTTCCACCCTTTTTGTCACCAACAAAAGCGACATATCCTCCATTTATAATCCGATAATTAGTCAGCAAATCTTTCAAGCCCGTCATATGTCTGGAGCATCCACTGTATACATGCCATACGCTATTTACAATCTTAGTAGATGACTCCTGTGATCAAACAAAGTACGAATTAACCAGGTGCAATAGGAATCCAAGTTTGAACAACTTTGGCTTTAGAAGAAGCAGGTTTTTTGCAAAAGAAATTATTAACTAATTTTGTTAATTTATTTCCAAAAAGTTCCTATTAACATGACCATGAAATAGTGTAGGACATTCCTTGACAAGATGATCCTCTGAACACACTTGAAACAATGTGGTTTGTGTCTAGGTCTGTGATGTGATAAGATAGGAATATGATCAATGTGTAGTTCCTCATCACATCAGACGCACTAGAATCGATGTCACAAGACGTCACATACATGCCACGAGGTTGAAGTTTATGAGAACAATAATTATTATTTACAAAAGTAGATGAATGATCATCTGAAGTACTAGTAGAACTAGTCCCACCGGTGCAAGATTCAGATGAAGTTGCAACTCTTTCATTTGATAAAGAAATATTTAATGGAGTAAAAGATGGAATTGGATGAGAAAAGGGTTAATCAAAATAATTAGTTTTAAGTCTCTCGTTACGCTTTGTAGAGAGATTAGTTGCACCACAATCATTACCAGAACAAAAGACATCACCACAGTGAATAGAATTTAAAGATGAAATAGAAACATCACGAGAACATGATGCGACAGAGTCGGTTACAGGAGAACTAGAAACAAAGACAAAATTTAAACTAGACTTATGATCTAAAACAAACTGCTGAAAATCAGGTGTACTAATACTAGTGCATCCAAGCCCACTAGTTGGTCCATAGTCGTAGTCTTCACGAACGTGCTTAGAATTAACACCCTCTAAACCTACAGACATACTGTCATATCTGTTTTGATTCAATCATTAGAAGGATGAGGAACAATCATAGGAGAATAACAGTATGTACTAGGTGGACGATAAACCTTTACATTTTCATATCCCAATCCTGTTTTAATCCTAGCTTCCCGTTAAGATTTACATAAATCATCATGTTTCATTCATGAGATGGTCCATTTGTCTAACTTTGACTAAAGTTTGCTTGTTTCAAATTTAGTAAGGGCAACTCTTTCAGTCAAAGTGTTAATCTCAACATTTCTTTCCAAAACGATTCGTTTTAAATGATTATTTTCTTTTAAAGCCTCATTTAATTTAACAAAATATTTTTATTCATTGGTTTTAAGTTCCTCACTAATTGTTTTAAATCTTTTTCATTATCAATTAATAACCGATTAGCTTTATAATCCTAAATAGTCTTATTTTACAAGCAGATGAACACATATCCTGAATTACCTCATATGGAAGTTCCATCAGGACCTTTTCATCGGCTAAGGCCTTTTCACATTGGCACACCGGAGTACTTGACTTGCTTTACTCAACGGTGACACTATCATCATCATAATCCTTTCCTTGCTCAGTGGATGAACTTCCTTACTGCTTTAGACCTTCAGATTTACCTGCTCTCATTCTCTCATCTTTCTCTTCTTTCTCTTTTATAGACAGCTCAGCCTCCTCTTTGAATTCCTTGAAAGGGTCAAATTCATATTTACTATCTTCTTTCCCTTTCCCGTTAACAAACTCAGCTACCAAAGCATGATTTATCTCAGTCCTTGTTTCTCTAACCTCTGCACTCGAATCAAAGTTAGAGATCAAGGCAGTCTCCTTTTTGTGATTCATATATTCCTTCTCCCTCTCAATTGTTAATCTTGGAACTCTTGAATTATTGGAATCAGTGACAATTGGTGATGGACATTCACGTTTGAAATGTCCCAATTGTTTACAGTTGAAACATCTCAGTTTGGACTTATCAAATCCTAGTTTTGAATTAGATGTTTGACCTCCGAAGTTCTTTCGTCCACTGCGCTCCATAAATCTTCGAGCTCTAAAGGTCAACATTGCCATTGAATGTCAGTTTCTTCAAGATCATCAAGATCCACCTGATACATGTCCTCCATAGTCATTCCATTTGCTTTCAACTCTCTAGTTACAAGTGCTTTATAGCTTTGAAGAAACATTCCAAAAAGAGCCATTGTTTACGATGGAATTGAAGTTTCAATATTTTCCTTAGAGTTGGCCTGATCTCTTCCAACACTAATGTTTCCTCCTGAAAAAGTACTTGTACTAACTCCACCTTGAATTGAATTCTGTATTTGAGAGCTTGCAGCAGATGACAGTAAAGCAGCATTTTGAGTAAAACCAGATGTAGGCATCATCGTCTTGTTAAATTCCCGTCTCTTCATGTCCAACTCAAAGGATTTAAGCTTATTGATAATATCCATCAGCTTGTATTCTGTGAACCCTCTTTCTTGCTTTAGCATCCTCACCTGAAGGCTCCACTAAGGTGGGTGAGAGTCTATTAGCGTGTTAACTTATTCATTTTTGGAGAGCTTTTCATCGTATTTCTTTAAGGTGCTTGAAACTGTCAAGAAGTGATTTGTGAGATCTGCCAGACTCTCGTTCTTGTATCCAACAAAGGAATTGAATTCCTTCTCAGCTTGAATGCTCTTATCCTTTACCAGATCATCGTTACCATCATAGAACTCACATAGGGCATCGTAAAGAGATTTAGCATTTTTATGCTCTACAAAACGATTGTAGATGTTTGGTGCCAGGCATAGTGTTAAAGCACCAAAGGCCTTTTGGTCACAATCGATCAACTTTAGATCCTTTTTAGTAAAAGAAGACGGGTCCTTGTTTTGAGAGACAACATCACCAATAGTGATAGTTGGTATGTGAGGACCAGAAATAATCGATTCCTATTGGTTGTGGTCAGTGTAGAGGAAGAAAGCTTTGAGACATCTCTTCCAATCTTTGAAATTGTCTCCGTTAATGAGTCTCGGTGGCCTATTGGGAGCAACACTTTCAAGATCGGCAAGAGTGAGTGATGTTAACTTTGACATTGTAGTTTCGCTGGGATTGATGTAGTTTCGGCAAAAGAAGAGTCAATTTCACTGAAAATTCAGTAGTTTCGCAGAAAGTAGGTAAATTCGCAAACAATTTCGTAGAGAAGGCTAATTTCGCTGAGTTGAGTAATTTCGCAGACGATTTCGGCAGCAGTTTCCCTAGCCGAATGTCACAGAAGGTTTTGTTTTGCCGATAAGTTTGCACGAAACAAGCTTGAACTTTCGTTCAAAATTACTTTCGGCAGCAATTTCGCTTGTTAACCTTTACAAGCACTGGTGAACTTTTGTTCAAAGAGACTAGTTTCGCAGAAAAACTAGAAAACGACTTCAATAGTGATAACACCCATAATTTCGCCAAAAGATCATCGTAGTTTCGTAGTAAGAACACTAGTTTCACTGGTCGAACCTTAAACCCCTTTTCAACCCAAAATCAATCTGAAATCATCAAAAACTCAATGAATTTGAGATCTGATGATTAGCAGAGCTTCCACAACCAAAACTAGCAAAACTCAATCAATTTCCATATCAAAAACACACTATATTGAATTGAAAATTGATGGAAACTTGATATTGAACTAAAACAACCAAAACTCAACAAATCATAAGCACTAAGGCTCTAATACCATATTGTTGGTCCATTTGATCATATAACAGTGCAAATGAGATGAAGAATCGTTCAATTTCAAACACACGAACTAAACAAGATGACTAAAGAAGATTCAACACAACAAGAACTTCATTCAAAACAAGACAATGAACATCATTACAATCAATAACATCAAGCACAATGATATTTCAGTGTAATAAATACTTTGAAAAGGTAACTTACAACAAGGATCAACGATTAGGGTTTGGCAAGCTTACCCACAATGAGAATGATCAAAATCTATATATAGCAGTCTTAGTTTCGCAGACAGTTTCACTGTGAGCAAAACTGTTATGCTGAAACTATACTTTCGCTGGGCAGAAATAGTAGCTTCGCCGAGGGAACTAGTCAGCTGACTGTGAGTGAAACTATTGTTTCGCTCACAATGTCACTGGACTGCAAAATAACATAAATCTAAATACATACAAAAGGAAACTAACAAAAGACCTATTACAATCAAAAGTAAACAATGTAAACTAAGATGAGTCCAACCTGTACATGATCTTCAATGGCCCAAAATCAAACCCTACCCGTAACATATAGACATACACACAAACGGGTATAAAACCCAAATTTATAAAAACCTTCATACATGCATATCCAGCCCCAAAACAGTTTAAAACAAGTAAAAGGGGATTCTAGAACTCACCTTTGTAGCCTCTTAGGTGTGACTTCTTTCATACCCATTTGCAACTTAGTTCAACCGCCTAGAAACCCACCAAAAACACACCCGAACATATACAAACATACATAAGCATATACCGAGGCTAAGGCCAGTTAAGAACATCTTAAAATCATGAATTCTTACCTTGAGTTCGACTCCTACACTTTTTCTTCAAAATACCCGAGAGTTTTTGCTCCTTTTCACTTTCTCTCTCTAGAAATACCTGAATGATATGAGCAAGAGAGGGTCATGGGCGGGCATGCCTCCTTTATCACCAACTTTTAAAGATTTTTGTCCTTTGGACACTTTTAACCCCTTGACTTGGGTTAAATTGCTTTTCTTTCTTTTTCTTCACTTTATTCTTTCTTTAATAACTTTAAAAGAATAACCGGGTGTTACATCTTAAGAAACTCATTTAAACACATAAGTTTCTTCTCTATTTTGCTGAGCAAAGATCTGAGGAAACAAGCACACAGTGCTATTTTCATAATCCAAAAGAAATCTTAATGTGGAATACATCCACCTTGGATGCATCAATAAAAGAAATACATTCCTTGTGAATGAAAAAAAAGAATCCAACCAAGGATCACCTTCCAAAGTGAAGTGAAAAAGAATCCCAATAAGGATCAAATACCAAAAGGATCAAAGTAAAAGAATCCCGATATGGATCAATCAAAATGAATTTTCACAAGATAAATACCCTGGCCATGTAAGTTGTGATAAAGTTACATCATGCATATCATGAGGATGGTTGATCTTGCCATGATTTTAAGTGTGAGGTACATATTGAATCTTTAATCAATCAAAAACATGATAACATCACTAGCATCACAATGTTAACCAATATTGAGTTTAAGATGAGAAACAAACCTTCGGTCAATAAGCTAATAACCATGTTTGTTTTACTAACAAAAGCTTGCACTTGTGTAATGTAAGACTGATATGATCCCAAGAAAGGTATACCCAATCTTTGTGTACAGATAAGAAATTAGAAAATCTCAAAATTATTTTTCAAGTCAAAATTTTAAAAATCTTTAAAGTTTTTATACTTTATGGATATAAACTTTGTGGAGAGTAATTAAAACTTGATATGATTATTATGCACAGTTGTGTCATTTTTCTTCAAATTACAAAATCTAAAATTAACTGTGTTGGTGCAAAAGTTATACATAGTATCTTAATATATGTAGATCTTTTGTAGCACAAAGGTCCAAGATCAGTCAAATCTGGGAAAATTGTATCTCATCTTGTGTTTAATTTAATCCAAGCAAGAATTGACAAGTCATGCAACAGTCAAAATCTTCATAAATATCAAACATCAGACACATCTTCATAACAACAAAAAACAGAAGACTAATGTTCATAAGAAATCAGAATATTAACTCAAAATAAGTTAAATCTGTCAACTACAAAAACATTAATTTTTGACTTGTTCATAACTTAATGCGAGTAAGAGTATTAGTTAATGCGGGTGAAGGTAATCAATGCGGGTAACTGATTTGATTCAAGAAAATCACAAATGAAATTAATGCGAACAACTATGCTCAAAAACATTTCTTTCATCACAATGCGTATAACAAGTCTTAAGTAATATAAACTTATGCGGACAAATTTGTTCTCCCGCATTTGTTTATGCATACAAATTTGTTCTTCCGCATTCGTTTATGTTAACAAAATTTATCAACCGTATTTCTTTTAATGTTGATGATCAATGCTGAAACTTTGTTGGGTATTTATATTAAAAATTAAATAAAATGTGCTTACACTTTTTTGTCAAGATGGTTGAAGATCTAGAAATGTAAATTGCTTAAATGGTCATTCGATTTGTTAAAGTTAATGCCGTAATAGTAAACTTGTTCTATATCATTTGCTATAGTATAAAAGTAGTGACATGTTTACACTTCCACATTTGTTACAGTACAAATGTTTAGCAAAGTTAAAACATAAGCATTTGCTACAGCGTAAAAAATGCTAACAGACTTTGCTCTTGAGCATTTGCTACAGTCATAAATGCCGGTAAAGTTTAGTAAATCGCATTTGCTACAGTGTACAAATGTTGACAAGGTTTTTAACATGCTGCAGTTGTTACAGTAAACAAATGCTGATGAGCTTTTACTCTTATGCATTTTCTACAATGTTTAACCATATTTGTATTAAAACTTGTAGTTTGAAAAAGTAATCAATTTGGCTATTTAAACAGGTTTCAAAAGGTCATTTAATACTTTTCAAATTTGAGAGACTTAAAGTGCGACGAGCATTATCACTGTTATTCATCCATCATCATTGTCACATACTTGTGATTTCTAAGTTCATTCACCATTATTTCTCCTCGATTTCGATTCACAATATTAGAAGTATCAAAATAAGGTGAAAATAAATGAAATTCTTGACCCAAACCATCGAACTCATGATGAACTTGAAACCCTAGGTTAATAAAGAATCATTAAAGTTAAACTCAACCTAAGGATAGATTGTCATTTTCGAGGGCTATGAACTTAATGGTTATGGAACTAACATCAAACAAACAAGTGAGTTTCAAAACCCTAGTTTCATCATATGAACATGGTATGATACAATCGACAATGGTGACATCAAAACTTGAGTTTGAGTGTTAAAAGATGTTAAAATCTAAAACGAACATCTCAAACAAACATGAACAACAGAATAAAAGTTATAATTCATTACAAAATTAAGCTAGGTCAAATTCTTGTGGAACAGTACCTATGAACTCTTAATTTTGACCTCTAAAAGTTAAACTAAGAATAGTCAACTTGATCTCAACTTTGTATTCTCATGACTATCATTCAAATTTTAATGGATATGCATCTAATGCAGGGTACAATGGCTAATCTCACATGGCAGAAGATCTATAATGTTAGTGGTTACTATTTGAGCTATACAAGATAGTCTATATTATCAACAGGTCAAAGTCAACAATAGTCAATGTCACGGTTAATTAGCCTAAGTCTAGGGACTTATGTGCCATTAGTGAATATTATATTCACTATAAATAGCTTAATTGTAATTAGGATTAGGTTAATAGTTGCATGATCAATTGATTGGGGGTTTCTACTTTGTACAAAATATATGCAATCAATATAGATCAAATGGGGTTTTAGCATGTTTATAATATTTTGATCCATAATCTTCATGATTTGATTCAAGTGTGATTATTTTGGGCTAACAATTTGGTCTCAGAGTTATTTTGGATCAAATACATTGAAGATTTGAAGAATTTGTTACTGATTATTAAGAGAGAGGAAGTAGGTTTCTAGAGAGAGAACTGTATTTGAATTTCAATTTCATCTCAAAGATAATCATTTCATCAGATCTACAACAATGTACAACATTTTTTTCCAAACCGTCGGAAATCTCACAAGAAGGTGGCTCATCGGAATCCTAGAAAGGGTCTCTGATCATCTGCCTCTTTCTCTCTTCTTATTATGTGTGTGTGTTGAGTGGTGTATGTATTGTGTTTTAGGGTTTGAGATTTGAGATTTGGTTAAGTAAGTTGGGCTACCAAATTGGCTTTTCCAAATTTTTGTAAAAAAATTGGGCTAGCAATAACTTGGTAATTGGGTTAATTCTTTTTAGGCTGGATTTTCAAGTTTTTGTATGAGATAAATATTTGCTAACAATTGTTTGGACTAATCTTGTGTGCACTTAATAGAAATCAAAGAAAGAGTTCATTTTTTAACCCGGTGAAGAAAAAATCAATGATTTTAATAGATTTATTAAAATCAAAGAAAGTGTTCATTTTTAACCCATTTGTTTGGACTAAGCTTGACCCTAGTTGCTAAGATAGCATAGGGTGACATTTTAATTTTTTTTCGGGGGAGAACTATTTTAAAATTTTTGGGAAAAATATTTTTAGGGCGTTTAATTGTTTAAAATTTTTAATAAAATTTCATCTTCAGAAGACTTTAAATCAGCTAATCTCATAATGACACAAAGTTGGTTTGACTGTTTTGCAGGTATAAAAAAAGAAATATTGTTAGATTTAACTGATTGATTCTTAAAGGTGGAAAATAATCTAAAGAAGCATGTTCTTGATCTCAGTAATCATGAACAAATTCAAAAACTTCTTGACTCGCTTTTGTCTGCATGGAATCATCAAGTTAAAATGTTGAAGCAAGAAAGAGGGTATGTCGACACAAAACTTATGGATATGATCAACATACTAAAATCTCTTGAGTTGGATATCCAAAGAAATGAATTTCAGCAAGCCGTGTTCCCACATCAAACCCACGCGCTTAATACTGATCTTGTTTCTTCTATAACAAGCATACTTGATTACAAAACAGAGATGATTGAAAAGTTGAACTTATTAAGAACTGATTTAGATTTAAAATTTGAATTCATTGAAACTGTTGAAGGAAACTGTGAAGTTATGAGAGTTGACAATGACAATTAACCAGAGTTTATGAGAACCAATGATGATAAGGCAAGAAAAGCTGATAAAAGAGAGAAAGAATATGAGACTGATGAGATGCTGAAGGTCAAAGAAGAGGAACAACAAAGAATCACAAGGGTTTGCAACTGTGAAAAGACCTTAGCTGCAGAACAAACTATCATGGGTCTTCCTTATGAGACTGTTCAGGATATGTGTTCTTCGTCATACAAAATCTGGTTATTTGGGATTTATAGGCAAACAGATTGTTATTGGAAAATGAAAAAGAATTAAAAATAATCAATCAATAATTAAAGAAAAATGAAATTGCTTTTTCAAGAAAACTTAATGAAGCATTGGCTGAATATGATCATTAAGAAGAACTATTTTGGAGCGTAATGTTGAAATTAATATTCTAGGAGAAAGGGCTATTTTAACTTCATTTGAAACAACACAGCTTCAAACAAAGCTTGATAAATGGACCCTTTCACACATGAAAAAGGATGAGCTTATTTCTAAACAACAATGAACGCGGGTAAAACATGAGATTGGATATAAATCTGATGGTGAAACTGTTTTTAAATAAGTTCCACCCCATCTACTTTTGTTATTCACCAATCATCATACCTCATCCTAAAAATGATTTATTTGAACAACCTACTAATAGTATGGATGTAGGTTTGAGCGGTGTTAATCATAATGAGGTGCAAGATGATTAAGATTCTATAACTTGTATGGGATACAATAAACCGAATGCTCACAGTCAAGCTAACGATTGTTCAGTCCTGGCTGTTTGTAAATCTATATCTACTATTTTTTCTAACTTCTTTGATAAGTTTAAAGCAGGTGAAATTCCTACTTTTGAGCCTGTCAAGGTTGTGAAAGAAGAGATAAATCAGGAATCACCTATTCATGAAGTTCTAACTACAACACACATCCTACACCTGTTAATCAAGATCCATCGAAAGCAGATCTGTGTATACGAGACTAGACAAGCTCAGATGATGTATCAAACATAGATGAAGTGTCGGTTCCTCAAAGATCAAGATATCACCAAAATTTTCAAGTCTCAAAAGCTTCCAAAAGCTGTTTCAAGACCAATACGGATCTCTCCTCCAACAACAAAACAAGCTAGTCAACCAGTGAAGATCTCATTCTCTGTTCAGCATAGGAAACTTCAGAACAATTACAAGCAAGTATTTGCTACAAGCTCAAAGCCATCCTCATCCCCACCTGCAACACATAGGTCAATCAAGAATCAAAAGCCTTTCAAGGCTTGTTTTGAGTGTGGAAAAGAAGGTCATGTGGTAAAGAAGTGCCCTTAAAGACTTGCTTTAAATGGTAAAGGAAAAGAAGGGCATGTGGTAAAGAATCAAAACCCTCCATCCAAACCTTTTCATGTGAAGCCGGTTTCACTTGATTCAAAGATGAAAATGACCAAAGGTTCAAAACCAAATTCTTTTCCTTTAGTTCTTAAACTGAAAATAATTTCCAAATTTAATTCATTCAAATCCAAATTAATTGAACCGAAACAAATTTGGCAAATTAAAATGAAGGATACAACAATCCTCGTTTGTTGAAGCAGATTTCTTATATTGATGAAAAAGGAACTTCCAAGACTACGATGGCTTGGGTTCCCCTTTGTAACTAGTTTGTGTATGAGTGTAGAAACAATTCTGGAGGCCTGTTAGGAATTCGGTTACTAACAGAGATTGTTTCTAATTCAAATTTGAGACGGAACAAGCAGGTTAAAGTTATGGTGTTTTATCCACAATCTAGATTTTTATGTGCACAATCACAGTTCTCACTTTACAATCACTGCATATTTGTTGATAATTCATTTTTTATCTTCATCTCAGTGTAGTTTGGAAGACCTTCTTTGATAAATTTCTATTTTTGTATAGTTTTATAAAAAATATAAGAAAATTAAATTATACAAAAAAAACAAAAAATAGTTTTGCAAAAAAAAAATTAGGGGGAGAGTATTATACAATTAAATAAAATGAAAAGTGAACTGGGAACTTGATTCGAGATGACTGAGAAATGATTGTATATCTTCTTGAAATGCTTGTTTTTGCATGACTTGTTTTTAAAATAAGAAATGATAGTAACTAATGTTGTTATCTAATTCGCATTTTATTTTTTATTTCAAATTAAAGAAAAACAATATGCTTGGTAGACTAAGCCTGAAGAATAAAGTAGACAACAACATAATGATTTAAATTAAAATATATGCTTAAGGATGTCTGAATTTATACAATCATTTTGGCTTGCACGAAAACTGAGTCCTAACAAAAATTAGATTGAGAATTGATCTTTCACCCACCATGATACAAATCATATAAGCCATATCTTTTGAGCCATGTTTGGTGTATTTATGTGTCGTGTGCTTATGCTAATCTCCTATGCTGTACAAAAGTACTAAGCTGGAGTGATGATCTCCTTTACTGTATGATAGTACTGACCTGGAGCTCTTATCAACACATGATTAAATAGCCATCTCCTTTTTTATATGCGAGTATAGACCTGGAGCTATCACCATTTGGTCTAAGTTGTGTCAAATCATCTAGCGATGAATTCATCATAGAATGCAATATTCTGTTGATAATCACTTGCACACTAATGCACAAGCCTTGCTCTACAAAGGTCATAACAAAATTTAAGAAATCATGAGGTTAGGTGAGGGTTTTTGGCAAATGATTGTGGGGTCCTAGGATTCTAAAGTATTTAATCAAACCTTAACGATTCATCTGTTGCTTGTTGAAAAAGATAGAGCATGGGTTTAAGTGGACAACATATCAACAATCGTTATTGATCTATTTGAGAATTTCAAAATCATTCAAAGACTGTGATTAGATTCAGTTATGAGTGTGATCTCATTGCATGTCGATGTTTAAATTTGTCTTTGTGCTAAAGTATATCTTGAGGATGTGATCTCATGATCGATTCAGTTCTCGGTAATAAAAAAACTTTAAAAAAATAAAAATAAAAAATATGTAGAATCAAAAAAATTGTTGAAAGGATCGAGATCTAGTTTGATCAATTAGATTACGATTTGCAGCGGAATAGCACACGAATTAGGCTAAATTCTAGCAAGAATAATATGAGTATTCAATCAAACATTAACGGTTATAGAGAGAGAGTTTTCTGCAAAAGGAATGTTTTCATTCATGCAACAACTTCCCGTGTCGTGAAACTAGGTCAACATTCCTTTTATAAGGAATGTGACATCAGATGACGTCACATGATAGTGACATCTAACTGATTTATACAAACAACTGAAATAAAACTAAACTACTGAAGATGTCCACAACAACTAAGGACATCTTCATTAAAAGCTAAGTATAAACAACATTACAACTACTGAAGTTATAACATCTGAAGTATAAGAACTTCAGATGTTTTACATAATATAAAACTACTGATTACAATCTACTGAAATGTAAACCATCACAACTACTGAAGAGAACTACTTCAATTGTTGTGAAACTACTGAGAACTTGATCTTCAGACTTTGTCTTCAGCAGTTGTCTTCAGACTTTGTCTTCAGACTTTGTTCTTCAGACTTTGTCTTCAGCAGTTGTAGATCACTTTAGTTGTTTTGATGTCTGTGGGACTTAAAGGTGTAACACCCGAATATTTATTATTTTGAAGCCGGTGAGGAAAGAAAAGAAAATAAAGTCCAAAAGTCGAGGGACCAAACTCGCCAACGAAAGAAAGTCGGGTGAGGGGAAGTATATAAGGGAGAGGGCAGCCCTTACCCTCTCCCCCACACTCACAAATCAGCCAAAGAAAGGGGAGAAGAGAGAAAGAAGAGAAAAAGAGTAGAAGTGTCGGTTCGGGTCGCCAAAAATCGTCGTGAAGCAAGCCAAATAAAGCCCTTAACGTTGTGCTCGTTTGTGTGAGTTCTAGAACCCCACTTTTACTTGTATTCAAACGATTTTGGGGCTGGAAAGCATAATAACCCGTTTTTGTATGTGTATGTGTTTGACCCATTTGGGTGTGATGTGTGTGATGCGTTTCGTGTATGTTTCCGGGCTTGTGTGTGCTTGAATGGTGTCGTGGTATGCATCCCTAAGGTTTAGGATGGTTGATTTGGGCTTAAAATGGGTTTAGAGGGGTTTGGAGGCCGAAAACCCTCGGCTGCAGTCGGGATGAACTGCATTTTGCATCAGTTAGGGCTAGGAGACCGACTGGAGGCCGAATGGAGGCCATACGGCCAATTAGGGTGCGATTGGGGTCCATTTACACGATTGAAGGTCCATTCGCACGATTGAAAGGCCAGTCGCATGGAGGTCATGCGACTGAAGGTCCAGTCACATAAGTGCTCATCCGTATTAATCCCACTCGCATGAGGTCCATCCGCATTGTCCATTCGCACGAGTGGATGTTTATTCGCCTAAATGTTCATCCGCTTGAGTTCAATCGCATGATGTTCAGTCGCATGGAGGCCATGCGACTGAAGGGTGTCCATACGCCCGAATTGGGCTGTTGTACCCGAGGAAGGTGTAGATTGACTTCTGACTTTCGGGGGAAAGTGCAGATGTAAGTTTTGACGTAAAGGTTCCCATAAGAGTTTGTAAGATGACACTTGAGGCTTTAGAAAGCATGTTGGGCATGATGATGATGATGATGTTGCATGTTATGTATGTATGATGTTGCCCTGTATGATGTATGTGGATGCATGTTAATGTTCCTTAGTATGATGTATAATATCTTTCCTATGGCTTTACTTATTATGAGGAATGAGTGAAGTATTATGTAACGTAAAGTGAAAGATAATGAAAGAGGAACATGATGATGAATGCATGCATTAATGAACAAATGAAACGTCTTGCACTCATCGGATTGCGGGTCCTTCTTTGTGATTGACCTTTAATGTAGAACCTCTACCGCTCACCCCTAGTACCGTGGCATACGTTTAGCTGTTCATTTATTGACTTCGGCCCAGTAGCTAAGACTGATGGTTACTCCTAGTACTGTGACATACGTTTAGCTGTTCATTTATTGACTTTGGCCCGGTAGCTACGACTAACCGGGGTGTAGCACATGGTATTGGTACGGATGATGTCCGATGCGCAAGTAAAGTCATAAAGAACGAATGAACGAATGAATGAATGAAGAAGATAATAATGATATTATCTATGTGTACGTACGATGTGTGATCATGTAAAAGTAACAAATGGTTTTATATGAAAGTAAAGTATGTTTTGTAATAAAACTAGAACTCACTCAGCAACGCTGACTTTTTATATGTTTTCCAGTTGGCGGGTAATGTTTGTTGAGGATGGCACACCGTGAAGCTACTCAGCTCTTTTGGGATGGCATTCTTTTGCTTAATGTTTTTGCATTGTAATGCGAACAAGCTATTTTGTAATGAATGTTGTATTAACTTGCGAAAGCATTTACATGGAAATGAAAGATTGTTTTAGTTTTCCGCTGCGATTTATGAAATACAAATGCAATTATATGTTTTATGTGCGATGAGAACCCAGCTGTAAGCGTCCCGGGAATGGGGCCTTACAAGTTGGTATGAGAGCCAAAGTTTAAGTGAAATGGGTAAATTTTCAAAATAAACCTAATCTTAAACTGAGAGTGGGACGGAAAGGGAATGGGATGCCAATCTGAGTAGCTTCGTGCCATCAGGTATTTTCGTAAAGTTAACCGGTTTTATGTGTGCATGGTATGTGTTATGTGTTGTATGTAGATTTAAATACTGATGTAGTCAGGACGGGTAATGCTCGGGGTATGAAGAGTGAAGTAAGTGGCTAATCACAACTGGCCACTATAATTAGGGACTTACTATACTTAACATAAACTGAGCTGTTCCCTTGAATGACTGTGTTGGTGTTTGAATCTTTCAGTGTGCGTGTGATGGCCGGAGGTAGATCTTCGAAAGCTTCTAGGGATGGAGGTCACGATGCTGAACCGCGACCCAAGAGAGGGAGACCCAGAGTTGAGAGGGTGGTTCATGAAGAACCAGAGACCCCTCATCCGGAGGGTGGCGACGAAAGCGCCAATCTGAGAGCCTCAGTAAAGGAGGCTGTTGTAGAAGAAGTCCGTCAGGTCATGCAGACAATCTTACCGTCTGTGGTGACTGAAGTTATTAAGGCTGTACGAGAAGGGGAAAGAAAAGAAAGAAACAGATCCTCTGGAGAACGGGAACAACCAGAGCCGGAAACGGTTCTATCTGATGACGAAGAGGAAGAAGAAGAGCCTGCGCCGGAGACGGCACAAGGATGTAATTATGGGGCTTTTATGAGAAGCAAGCCCCCTACTTTTGATGGAAACAGCACCGCTGCAGCTGCTCACCGGTGGGTGAGGGAAATGGAGGCTGTTCTCGATATCAACGAGTGCCGAGAGGACCAAAAGGTGAAGTTTGCTACCCACTCTTTTGTGGATTCAGCTCTGTGCTGGTGGGACAACATTGTCCAAGCAGAGGGTAATCGGGCAATCGGGAGAATGAAATGGCCTGAGTTGAAGAAGATGGTGATTGAGGAGTTCTGTCCACACAGGGAAATGGATAAGTTGGCAAGGGAGTTTCTGCAGTTGGAGGCTAGAACCATGACACACCAGCAGTATACCACCAAGTTTAATGAAATGGCACGACTCGTGCCTGATCAGGTGACGCCTCTGTCTCGGAAAATCAAGAGGTACATTCAGGGTTTACCGGTGGATGTTCGCCGGCATATGATCGCCACCCGACCAAGCACGTTTAGGTCGGCGGTTGATTTGGCAGGGAGGTTGTATGACGAGTGGGGGGTGGTGGTGACTGAAGCGAGTAAGAAGGGTGGTGGTGATCGGAACTGGAATGGGAGGAGGTTTGGTCGGGGTGATGCCTCGACGGGTAACAAAAAGGCACGGGTGGATGACCGCCGCGTGGCCACATCGGGAGTGGGATCAAGGAGGTGTGGTAAGTGTGGAAAGGAGCATGCGGGAGAATGTAGGCTGGGTTTGAACGTGTGCTTCAAGTGTGGGAAGACAGGGCATATGGCGAAGGATTGCCTGTCGGGCAAATGTTTTAACTGTGGGGAAACTGGTCATATGAGCAGAGATTGTAAGAAGTCGAGGACTGAGGGTTCAGGGGTGAAGAAGATAGGAAGTGAAGAACCGAGGGCGAGCGCCAGGGCATTCACTATGACACAGGAGGAAGCTAGGACAGACCCTGATGTCATGTCCGGTACGTTTCTGGTGAACCAAACTTTAGCTTCTGTGCTATTTGATTCTGGTGCTAGTAGGAGTTTTATTTCTGCTGCTTTCTGTGCTAAGCTGCCTGTTAGTAGTAGGCGTGTTGATGTGCCCTTTGATGTAGAAACTGCCATAGGTAAGTCTACCAGGATTTCGGAGATGATAGAAAACTGTGAGGTGGAGTTAGAAGGTCATAAGTTTCCTGTTAGACCTTTCGTGATGACTTTGGGTGGTTTTGATTTGGTTCTTGGGATGGATTGGTTGGCGGACTTCGAGGCGAACATTGTGTGTTGCAAGAAGATGATTCGGTTGACAGCGCCTGATGGAAGTTTGGTAACGGTTTATGGTGATCGGGTTACTACGATCCCTAAGGTGATCTCAATGGCAGTAGCGGGAAATTGTATGAGGCGTGGATGTAGCGCCTACTTGGCTTATGTAAAAGATGTGGATACGCCAACACCACAACTAGCCGATGTACCGGTTGTGTGTGACTTTCCAGACGTATTCCGGAAGACTTACCAGGAGTACCACCTAATAGAGAGATTGAATTTCAGATTGATCTAATACCGGGTGCCCAACCTGTTGCCAAAGCACCATATCGGTTAGCTCCGACGGAGATGAAAGAGTTGATGGAACAGTTGCAAGAGTTGCTTGATAAGGGGTTCATTAGACCTAGTATCTCTCCTTGGGGTGCTCCGGTCCTGTTTGTAAAGAAGAAGGATGGTAGTATGAGGATGTGCATTGATTACCGCGAGCTGAACAAGTTGACAGTGAAGAACCGATACCCCTTACCGAGAATAGATGATTTGTTCGATCAGCTTCAGGGTGCCAGTTGGTTTTCAAGAATAGATCTTCGGTCTGGCTATCATAGTTGAAGGTAAAGAAACAAGATATCCCTAAAACAGCTTTCCGCACGCGCTATGGTCATTATGAGTTTCTTGTCATGTCCTTTGGTTTGACCAACGCGCCAGCTGCTTTTATGGATCTGATGAACCGTGTGTGTCGGCCTATGTTGGATCAGTGATTGTGTTTATTGATGATATCCTGATTTACTCGAAGAGCGAGATTGAGCATGTCGGTCATGTTCGAGTGGTTCTAGAGACATTGAGAAGGGAGAAATTGTATGCTAAATTCTCCAAGTGCGTTGTTTGGTTGCGCAAAGTTCAGTTTTGGGTCATGTGGTGAATCCTAACGGTATAATGGTGGACCCGGCGAAGGTGGAGGCGGTTATGCAATGGAGGTCACCAAGACGCCATCCGAGATCCGTAGTTTCTTGGGCTTGGCGGGCTACTATAGAAGATTCATCCAAGACTTCTCTAAGATTGCTTCTCCACTAACTAAGTTGACCGAAAGGATGTGAAATTTGTATGGGGTCAAGCTCAAGAGAAGGCGTTCGAAGAGCTGAAGGCAAGACTGACTCAAGCTCCTGTTCTGTCATTACCCGATGGAAGCGAGATCTGGTGGTTTATTCTGATGCTTCCTACTCAGGGTTGGGGTGTGTGTTAATGCAGAGAGGAAAGGTTATAGCCTATGCATCTCGACAGTTAAAGGTTCATGAGGTCAATTATCCTACTCATGACTTAGAGCTAGCAGCCGTGGTCTTTGCGTTAAAGATTTGGAGGCACTATCTCTACGGGACGAAGTGCACCATATTCACTGACCACAAGAGTCTGAAGTACTTCTTCGAGCAAAAAGACCTGAACATGAGGCAGAGGTGATGGTTGATGCTTATAAAGGATTATGATTGCGAGATCCATTACCATCCAGGCAAGGCTAATGTGGTGGCGGATGCCCTTAGCCGAAAGGAAAGGACCGAACCGATTCGGGTGAAAGCTTATCAATTAATCATGACCTCTGATGTGATGAAGCAAGTCAAGGAGTTTCAAGATGAGGCATTGAAAGAAGATCATCTTAACTCGGAAAGAATGAGAGGTCTGGTTGGGGAATTGGGTGAAAACACACTCGGTGTTAGAACTCGATTCGGTCGTGTGTGGATTCCTCGTTTTGGGGATCTACGGGTGAAGATCATGGATGAAGCTCACAAGAATCGATACTCCATTCATCCTGGTGCCACGAAAATGTACCACGACATGAAGAAAGATTATTGGTGGCCGGGTATGAAGCATGACGTGGTGGAGTATGTGAGTAAGTGCCTTACTTGCTTACAGGTGAAGGCAGAGCATCAAAAGCCGTATGGGAAGATCCAACCTTTGGATATACGGGAATGGAAGTGGGAGCACATCACCATGGACTTCATTATGAAGCTGCCACGTACTCCGAAAGGGTACGATGCTATATGGGTGATAGTTGATCGTTTGACGAAGAGTGCTCACTTTCTACCGATCCGCGAGATGTATTCATCTGAGAGGTTGGCCGAACTGTTCATCAAGGAAATTGTAACTCGTCATGGTGTGCTGGTCTCTATTGTGTCTGATCGTGACACTCGGTTTACATCTAAATTTTGGAAGAAATTCCACGACGCTATGGGGACGAGGTTACATATTAGCACGACTTATCATCCCCAAACTGATGGTCAGTCAGAAAGGACCATTCAGACATTGGAAGACATGATCCGGGCATGTGTGATCGATTTTGGTGGAAGTTGGGATGACCACTTACCGTTAGCCGAATTCTCATACAACAACAGCTATCATGCCAGCATTGGTATGCCACCATATGAGATGCTATACGGTAGGAGATGCAGAACACCCGTTTGCTGGGGTGATATTGGTCAGAAGGAATTGGGGAGCGTCGAGATAATCGAGGCTACGACAAAGAAGCTTGAAAAGATTAAAGCCTTCATGAAGGCAGCCAAAGATAGACAGAAGTCGTATGCCGATAAGCGACGTAGGCCATTGAGTTCCAGGAGGGTGACCGGGTTATGTTGAAGGTCTCACCTTGGAAGGGTATTATCAGATTCAGAAAGCGGGGCAAGTTGAGACCAAGATATATAGGCCCTTTCCGGATCATTGCTCGAGTGGGAGAGGTGGCCTATAGACTGGAGTTACCGGATGAGTTAAATGGAATTCACCCGACATTCCATGTCTCTCATCTGAGAAAGTGTATAGCCGATGAAGACATGATTGTTCCACTAGAGGACATTGAAATAGATGAAAGGCTCAATTATGTGGAGCAACTAGTGGCAATCATCGATCGTAAAGAAAAGAGGCTGCGAAATAAAGTGGTTCCTCTTGTGCGTGTACAGTGGAAGCACAGGAAGGGATCCGAGTCAACGTGGGAGACTGAGGAAGAAATGAGACAACATTATCCACGTTTGTTCGACGAATAACAGGTTTTGGGGACGAAACCTATTTAAGGAGGGTGGACTTGTAACACCCGAATATTTATTATTTTGAAGCCGGTGAGGAAAGAAAAGAAAATAAAGTCCAAAAGTCGAGGGACCAAACTCGCCAACGAAAGAAAGTCGGGTGAAGGGAAGTATATAAGGGAGAGGGCAGCCCTTACCCTTTCCCCCACACTCACAAATCAGCCAAAGAAAGGGGAGAAGAGAGAAAGAAGAGAAAAAGAGTAGAAGTGCCGGTTCGGGTCGCCAAAAATCGTCGTGAAGCAAGCCAAATCAAAGCCCTTAACGTTGTGCTCGTTTGTGTGAGTTCTAGAACCCCACTTTTACTTGTTTATGTGTATGTGTTTGACCCATTTGGGTGTGATGTGTGTGATGCGTTTCGTGTATGTTTCCAGGCTTGTGTGTGCTTGAATGGTGTCGTGGTATGCATCCTAAGGTTTAGGATGGTCAATTTGGGCTTAAAATGGGTTTTGAGGAGTTTGGAGGACGAAAACCCTCGGCTGTAGTCGGGATGAACTGCATTCTGCATGGAGGCCATACGGCCAATTAGGGTGCGATTAGGGTCCATTCGCACGATTGAAGGTCCATTCGCACGATTGAAAGGCCAGTCGCATGGAGGTCGTGCGACTGAAGGTCCAGTCGCATAAGTGCTCATCCGTATTAATCCCATTCGCATGAGGTCCATCCGCATTGTCCATTCGCACGAGTGGATGTTTATTGCCTAAATGTTCATCCGCTTGAGTTCAATCGCATGATGTTCAGTCGCATGGAGGCCATGCGACTGAAGGGTGTCCATACGCCCGAATAGGGCTGTTGTACCCGAGGAAGGTGTAGATTGACTTCTGACTTTCGGGGGAAAGTGCAGATGTAAGTTTTGACGTAAAGGTTCCCATAAGAGTTTGTAAGATGACGCTTGAGGCCTTAGAAAGCATGTTGGGCATGATGATGATGATGATGTTGCATGTTATGTATGTATGATGTTGCCCTGTATGATGTATGTGGATGCATGTTAATGTTCCTTAGTATGATGTCTAATATCTTTCCTATGGCTTTACTTATTATGAGAAATGAATAAAGTATTATGTAACGTAAAGTAAAAGATAATGAAAGAGGAACATGATGATGAATGCATGCATTAATGAACAAATGAACATCTTGCACGCATCGGATAGCGGGTCCTTCTTTGTGATTGACCCTTAATGTAGAACCTCTACCGCTCACCCCTAGTACTGTGGCATACGTTTAGCTGTTCATTTATTGACTTTGGCCCAGTAGCTAAGACTGATGGTTACTCCTAGTACTGTGACATACGTTTAGCTGTTCATTTATTGACTTCGGCCCGGTAGCTACGACTAACCGGGGTGTAGCACATGGTATTGGTACGGATGATGTCCGATGCGCAAGTAAAGTCATAAAGAACGAATGAACGAATGAATGAATGAAGAAGATAATAATGATATTATCTATGTGTACGTACGATGTGTGCTCATGTAAAAGTAACGAATGGTTTTATATGAAAATAAAGTATGTTTTGTAATAAAACTAGAACTCACTCAGCAACGCTGACTTTTTATATGTTTTCCAGTTGGCAGGTAATGTTTGCTGAGGATGGCACACCGTGAAGCTACTCAGCTCTTTTAGGATGGCATTCTTTTGCTTAATGTTTTTGCATTGTAATGCGAACAAACTATTTTGTAATGAATGTTGTATTAACTTGCGAAAGCATTTACATGGAAATGAAAGATTGTTTTAGTTTTCCGCTGCAATTTATGAAATACAAATGCAATTATATGTTTTATGTGCGATGAGAACCCAGCTGTAAGCGTCTCGAGAATGGGGCCTTACAAAAGGTTTTTCTGATCTGGCTTATTGGTTCTTTTGGTCCAATAAACTCCCCCTGAACCAATGCAGCCAAAACCTTTAAAATTATTAAGGTCCTACTTATTGGCAGAAACAAAATCTGGATCAGCTCAGAATTCTTCAATATAAGCTCAGGCCAGGGAAGAGATTTCAGAAGGTTTGATTGGCAAAGGATGAATGGGAACTCTGTTTTGGGGAATTGGACACAGAGTTGTTACCCCATACAAACACTTGCATAGATCTTATTGAGTATCAAGAACTGAAGAATCTTCCCATGTCTCAGATCATTGGTGACATCAATGCTAGGGTTTCAACCAGAAGTCAATTGTCCAACTTTTGCTTCTATGCTCTCTTCATCAGTCAGCAAGAGCCAAAGAATTATCATATTGCATTAAGAGACAATGGATGGGTTGAAGCTATGAAACTTGAGCTTCTTCAGTTTCAAAAGCATCAAGTGTGGGAACTGGTTCCTCTTCCCCAAGGTAAGTGTGCAATAGGCACTAAATGGGTGTTTAGGAATAAAACTGATAAAAAAGGCCAAATTATCAAGACAAGGCCAGACTGTTGTACAGGGGTTTTCACAAGAAGAAGGTATTGATTATGATGAAACCTTTGCCCCTGTAGCCAGACTGGAAGCAATTAGATTGTTTTTAGCTTATGCTACTTTTCACAATCTCAAAGGTCTTCAAATGGATGTAAAAAGTGCATTTTTATATGGTAAAATAAAAGAAGAAGTTTATGTGTGCCAACCACCAGGTTTTGAAGATCATAAACATCCAGATTGGGTGTATAAGCTTGATAAGGCTCTTTATGGACTAAAACAAGCACCCAGAGCCTGGTATGAAACACTGTCAAACTTTCTTCTTCAAAATAATTTCACTAGAGGCTCCATAGACAAAACCTTGTTCATTAAGAAAGTAGGCATGCACAAGCTCCTTGTTCAAATTTATGTTGATGATATAATTTTTGCATCCTCTGATCCACAGTTGTGTGATGCCTTTACTAAGTTGATGCAACAAAAGTTTGAAATGAGTGCCATGGAGAATTACAGTTCTTTCTGGGGTTGCAAATCAAGCAAAAGGCTGATGGAACTTTCATTCATCAGTCAAAATATACAAAGAATTTGTTGAAAAAGTTTGATTTACAAAACTGTAAGCCCTGTTCTACTCCCATGTGCAGCACCACACAACTGGATGCTGATCAGAAAGGTAAAGCAGTTGATGAAACTCTTTACAAATATATGATTGGGTCCTTGATGTACCTTACAACTTCTAGACCAGACATTATATTTGCAACTTGTGTCTGTGCTAGATTTCAGGCTGCACCTAAAGATTCCCATATGATTGCAGTCAAAAGGATCTTTAGATATTTGCAAGGAACTCAATCTCTAGGCCTTTGGTATTCCACTGGGCACTCTTGCAAATTAGTTGCTTTTGTCTGTAGTGACTATGCAGGGTGTAAATTAACCAGAAAATCAACCTTTGGTGGATGCCAATTTCTAGGCAACTGTTTGGTTTCTTGGCAGAGTAAGAAACAAACCTCTGTTGCTACATCCACTGCTGAAGCAGAGTACATTGCTGCTGCAAGTTGTACATCTCAGGTACTCTGGCTTCAGAATCAATTACTGGATTATGACATTACAGAGACTAAGACTCCTTTACTAATGGACAGTGCTTCAGCTCTTTGTATCGCTAATAATCATGTCCAGCATTCTAGGACCAAACATATTGAGATCAGACATCACTTTATCAGGGATTGTTATGAAAAGGGTCTGATTGATCCAAAGTTTGTTCCTAGTGCTGATGAGCTTGCAGATATATTTACTAAGCCTTTGGACAGTGGAACTTTTCAAAATCTTGTGCTAAGGCTTGGTATGCTGCAGCTTGAATAAATTGACAACTACTGATGATCTTAGCTCACAAGTACTGATGAGCATTAGAATACAACTGTCACAAATAAGTACTGAAGCTATTTTATCTTCAGTAGTTTTTCATAACTACTGAAGACTAAATCCTTAAAGTACTGAAGTAGTTTATCTGTTGCAAAGTACTAAAGTGGTTACAACTACTAACGTCTGTTATAACAGATAAGTACTGATGACCAATGAAACATCTGAATATCAGATACTCTGCTGAGTAAGTGTTGAGGTCAAATGAAACAACTGCGATATGTGAATTGACGACAACAACTGATGAGTAAGTTTATTCTTCAACTGTTTCTAACAACAGCTGTTTCATTTCAAAACAACTGAAGCCAAACCAAGTCTTCAGTAGTTTTTTCAACAACTGCTGACAAACACCAAGTCTTCAGTTGTTTACAACACATGAAAGTTAAAACCATGTCGTCAGTCGTTTTCAAAAAACTAATGACTACAACCAAAAACTTTCAGCTGTTTTCTTTCAGCCGTTTCATAACCTATAAATACCTAACCCTAACTTCAAACTTTTCATAAATCAATTTCCGAACATTCATCTTCCATTAATGGCGACCATGCAAATCAAACCTCGACACAACTGTGTTGCTTACTTCACAAAATCGACCTTTTGGACTAAGTTTGATGATGCTATTGATCTAATTGCTGATTCCCAGTATCGAACTACTTTTCTTTTGAATCCAACAATCTATCCCGACTCTCTTCGACAATTCTGGACAAACGTCACCATCCATACTGGTGAGAATGATGTCGCAATCACTCTCCAGTCATATGTAAACCAGAAGAAGGTGGTAGTCACTCTGGCTATCATTCGCCAAATGCTAGATCTGAATGATGCTACCTTTGTCACCAAATACCCAAAGGGCACCCTTGATCTCTCATTCATTAATCATGGCTATGAGGGCAACCTAAGTGCTATTACCATTCTGAAGAAGCACTTTCATGATGCTGAACGCCTAATTTTCCACATCATCAATGTGTGCCTTGCCCCCAAACCTCTTCATGGGATCAAATGTCATCCAGGTGGCAGCATGTATTGTATTCTATTCTTGAACGCCAAAGCTTAAATGTTAGGATCAGTGATCTACGTTTGATTGATTTGAGAGTATAGCAGCGGAGAACAAACAATGAATTAGCCAATTCACAAGAACACAAAAGATATTCAAGGTAAGAACAGATGGTTATAGACAGAAAGAATTCTGCAAAATATATTTCATCCAATATTCGCTTTCGTGGTAACAGAATGTCACACATACAATTAGGTCAACACCTCTTATATAGGAGATGTGATGTCTGCTGATGTCACTTGATAGTGACATCTAATAGAATTTATTCAAAACTACTGATAGTTAACACAACTACTGAAGATGTCAAACAGTTGACATATTCTTACAAAATGCTAAGTGTTAATTATCACTACAACTACTGAAAAGAAACTACTGAAACTATAACGACTGAAGAACATGCTCTTCAGTCGTTTTACAAATATTGAAACAAAGAGAAAACTACTGAAAGGAAACCATCACAACAACTGAAGATGCTTCTTCAGCTGTTGTAACAAACTCTGAAGGTTTCAGTACTTGTACTTGAACTTCAGCTGTTGTCATAAGCTAATGTCTTCAGTCTTTGTACTTCAGCTGTTGATCTTCAGTACTTTGTTCTTCAGCTGTTGATCTTCAGACTTTGGTCTTCAGCTGTTGAAGTCTTCAGTACTTTAGTCTTCAGCTGTTGAAGTCTTCAGTACTTTAGTCTTCAGCTGTTGAAGTCTTCAGTACTTTAGTCTTCAGCTGTTGATCTTCTGACTTTGTCAAACATCTAATCAAGTTTTCAGCAGTTGTTGTGATATCTGTGGGACTTAGAGGTTTTTCTGATCAGGCTCATTGGTTCTTTTGGTCCAACATTAAATTTTTCTGAAATTATATTTTTAGAATTGAAAGATCTGGCAATGAAACCTGTAGCTAACAGATGGCTATTATATCCAAGGTTTCTTATGGCCATAATCATGAATCAGTTACAATCTGATGGACCTGTTGGCCTTGGAGTCCTTTTTGTGGTAGTTCTGCCAGAGGTATACTCGAGGCACAACTCTGACCCACACCTCAAAGAGGCTGCCAAACTGCTAAAACCCAAGCAGAAGGTACCCACAGCCTCATCCTCCAGATCTAATGTCCCCTCCAAGCCTCACTCCAAACAAACCAAAAAGGCTACTCAGGAGTTTAGTCCCCTGATGATGTCCCTGCAACACAAAGGAAGGATGAAACTATGGGTATTTGACCTGTTTCCACAGTTGTTATTATTCTATAAGCAAATTCATCAGGGTGATTACCCTCTAGAAACAACTGGAGCTCATTCTTTTTGACTTCTTCAAGCCTCTTATAAACTAACCCCTTTTTCACCATTTTATTTTCAAGCATCTTCTGTGGGGTTTGGTTAGCTTTATAAGCTTTCTTGAAGTCTTCTAGGATTTCCCAGGGTGATACTACAAAGACCAGGGAGATCACTTCATCTACAATCTTTTTCACCTGGCCAATGTATCTCTGTGGAATGTTTTTCTTGTGAATCCTGTGAGACACCCTGGGATCAGGCCAAATCCTCACTCTCTCCTTTTGATATTGAAATGTATGCTTAAGAGTGTATAATCTGAGAGCATGCTTCTTCCTGTTGATGATAGAAGATGTGGCTTCATATGCTTTGTCAACCCTCCTCAATAATTCCTCATCGTGTTGTTTGTGAAGCTCTTCTTCTTCTAGCTTCACTTTCACAATTTGTCTTTGAGTTTCAGGAGTAATTGTTGGAGAGTGACTTGTGGCCTTCGGCAACTGTATAAGAGCTGAGAGTGGCAGCCTATCTTCATCTTCATCATCTTCTAGCCTCAATACCCTTCTCTTCTTCTTCTGGGGTACATCATCGGCTATTGGTTTTGAGGGAAAGGGAGTTGGTTTGGTGGGTTGTTGTTTTGGTGGTTTAGGTGTGGGAATGTTGATAGGCTGTTCTAGCATTTTGGAAGTGAGTGTGGCTTTAGATTGCTTGGCTAGTTCAGTCCTGCTCCCAGCACCAGCTTCATTCAAAGCTTCAATAACTAATCCTTTAGTATATACTTCAGACGAACAGATCTTGTTGGTTATTGCCAAAATGTTGTCCCTGGACCAAGCCTTGATTTCGATCATTGATCTTCCAAGATATTTTGCTATAAATCTGATCATGATATCCAGCCTTTCTCTTTCTAACACATCATAACTTGCCCATGTGTTTTGGATTTCTTCAATCTCTAATCTTCTGATCTCAGAGTCAAGTTTGTCAGTGTCATGGCCTTGCCTAAACAACTGATCAATGATGTTATCCATTGATCTGTTGTGTTTAGCATCAGCCTCTTTTACTATTAGCTCCAAGGCAGTCTCCTTCTCATTCTTTCTTTTCTTTGATTTCTCCATGTCAGCTTCCTTCCCCTTCTCTTTTTCAGTCTCCACAGCCAACTCCTTCTCTTTTTCCACTTCTGTCACTTCTGTTTCTTTCTCTTTCTCTTTCCTCTCTGCACTCCTCTTTCTTTTTGCTTTCACTGATTGAATCTCTCCCTTTTTGGTTGCATTGGTTGCAAGGGTTTGATTGTCAGAAAGATTTTTGCCCACAACTTCCTCTATGAAGGGTTGTATTACTGAGGAAAGCCTCTCATCAATGGTTTTGATCACTATATCAGTGATTATAGGTGTGATGAGAGGTAGGGAATTTTGGAAGATAGCAGCTATTTGCTCAGGGGGGTTATGTTCCTGAGAAATAGTGCCGGAAGCAGAGGCAGGTGGCTGAGAATTGGGAGTGGCTCTGTATTTAGGAGACCTTCAGATGAAGGTGCCATCTATGGGGTTTGAGAGGCAGATGGTCTTTGATCCGCAGAAGTTTTGGCAAGCAGCTCTTTGAGTCTGCTCACCTCCTCTTCCAGGATGGTGTTTTGGGCTAATACATCGTAAAAGAAGCCCAGGTCATCATCAGTGGTTTCTGAATCACCTGACCTCCTGATAGAATCAGGATGAACATGCACTGAGTGTAGATCAGTTGTAGCATGTGCCCCTTTGTCTTGGAACTGGGACTTCCTACCTCAGGACTATGTCCTTCATCAGCAGTTGCCTCTGGTAAGGTCTTAGTAATGGTACCAACTACATCCTGATCATATGCTGAAGCAGGATAAGTGGCAGCCTCACCAGAAGTTCCGATGTCGTTTTCTACACTAGGAAATGGAACATTGTAACCCCTTTGCTGTGGGTTATCAGATGCACTTGGATCCTCCCCCTCAATGGTAGAGGTATGCCCAGTTGTAATTGGTATCAGGGGAGGGGGTGAGGAGTGCAACTGACTCAACACTTGTGTAACAATTAATGTAGGACTTTGGGGGACGGTTGCATGGGGTGATTGGGTAGAAGCAGATTGCACCCGGGGTGAATGGTGCGCTTCAATGGTAACCCTCTCAAGTGAGATAGGTTCCAGCAGTGTGGGTTCCCCAATATTGGTTGCAACAGGATCCTGTGGAGAGGATACCTGTGCGGCTTTGGCAGGTTGAGTCTTTGATACAACTGGGGGGTTAATACCAGTATGTGCGTCCTGTGTTTGTGGTACAGGGGCATCCTCAGGGGACTCATCTCCCTGAGTAGCCGTTTTTGGCTTTATGGATTTAGGTTTGGTGGGGACTTTGGATCTGGAGGTGGTGGCTGTGGGTTCCAACTGCGTGGGTTTTCGCAGTTTGGCAGCCTGTTTCAGTGTGTGGTCAGAGTTGTGCCTGGAGTATACTTCAGGCAATACAGCCATTGCAGGGACTCCAAGGCCAACAACTCCCTCAGCTTTCAGCTGATTCTCTATGATGGCCATAATGAACCGAGGATATAATATCCATCGATTAGAAAGAGGTTTTGAGGCCATATCCTTAAGTTCAAGAACAATAATTTCAGAAAAGTTTAAGTCTTGGTGCTCAAGGATAGAGAATAATACCTGCTGCCACCTGATAGACATTTGATCCCAAGAGGATGTCTTAGGAGCTAAGCAAACATTTACCATGTGAAAGATAAGACGTTCTGCATCATGGAAATGCTTCTTCAGGATGGTAGAGGCATTGAGGTTTCCCTGATATCCATGGTGGGCAAAGGATAAATCAGTTGTGCCCTTTTGATACCCAACGGGGAAAGTGGCATCATCCAAGTTAAGGGTTTGGCGAATGACTTCCGGAGTGATGACCACTTGATGATTGTTGACGAACGACTGAAGAGACTCGGTGTTGTTCTCCCCGTTAGAAAGGTGACGTTCGTCCAAAACTGGTGTAAGGATTCGACATGAATGGTGGGATTTAGAAGGAAGGCCGTTTGGTAGGGAGATTGGACCATTAGATCAATGGCGTTGTCGAACTTTGTCCAGAAAGATGATTGTGAGGTAGGCAACACAGTTATGGCATGGTTTGAGCTGCATGGTCGCCATTAATGAGAGAGAATTTTGGAGATTTGAACGTTAGGTTTGGAGAGGATGAAGCGCTGAAGGATTAGGTATGGGGTATTTATAGGGTAAGGGTTAGAAAACGACTGAAGGGTTTGGTGTTAGTCATCAGTAGTTGTAAACGCCTGATGACATGGTATTACCCTTTCAGAAGTTGAAACAACTGAAGTCTTGGTTTTAGGCATCAGCAGTTATAAAACTACTGAAAACCATGGTTTTGACTTCAGATGTTTGAAAACAACTGAAGACTCGGTTTGGTCTTCAGGTGTTGTAAACAACTAATAAGTTGGTATTAGTCAGCAGTAGTTGTGAAACTACTAAAGACATGGTTTTGTCATCAGTTGTTGTAAACAGCTGATGACTTGATGTTAGTCATCAGTAGTTGTGAAACTACTGAAGACATGGTTTTGTCATCAGTTGTTTAGGATGAAACAACAGTTGTAGAAACAACTGAGGAGAAAGTTCTCATCAGTAGTTTTCGTCAATTCATAGCCTTTCAGCTGTTTCATACTGTCCTCAACACTTACTCATCAGCCTTTTAGCTGTTTTCAGTTGTTCCATAGGACATCAGTACTTATCTGTTTTTACTGACATCAGTAGTTATAACTACATCAGTAGTTGTAACTTTAGCAGTTGTTTTAACAGAATCAGTACTATATGTGATATGGTACTAATGATCATCAGTACTTATATACTGAGATCATCAGTAGTTATAACTTATTCTAGCTGCAGCATACCAAGCCGTAACACTAGGTTTTGGAAAGTTGAACTATCCAAAGGCTTAGTAAAAATGTCTGCAAGCTCATCAGCACTAGGCACAAACTTAGGATCAATCAGACCTTTTTCAAAACAATCCCTAATAAAATGATGTCTGATCTCTAGAGTGCTGGACTGGATTTTTGACAATGCACAGAGCTGAAGCACTATCCATTAATAATGGAGTCTTAGTCTCTGTAATGCCATAATCCAAAAGTTGGTTCTGAAGCCAGAGTACCTGAGAAGTACAACTTGCAGCTGCAATGTACTCTGCTTCAGCAGTGGATGTAGCAACAGATGTTTGTTTCTTACTCTGCCAAGAAATCAAACAGTTGCCTAGGAATTGACATCCACCAGAAGTTGACTTTCTAGTTAACTTGCACCCTGCATAGTCACTATTTGAAAAAGCAACTAATCTGCAAGAGTGTCCAGTGGAATACCATAAACCTAGAGATTGTGTACCTTGCAAATATCTAAAGATCCTCTTGACTGCAATCAAATGAGACTCTTTAGGAGCAACCTGAAATCTAGCACAGACACAAGTAGCAAACATGATATCTGGTCTAGAAGCTGTTAAGTACATCAAGGACCCAATCATACATCTGTAAAGTGTTTCATCAACAGCTTTACCTTTCTGATCCGCATCCAGTTGTGTGGTGTTGCACATGGGAGTAGAACAGGGCTTACAATTTTGTAAATCAAACTTATTCAAAAGATCTTTTGTATATTTGGACTGATGAATAAAGGTTCCATCAGCCTTTTTTTTGATCTGCAATCCTAGAAAGAACTGTAATTCTCCCATTGCACTCATTTCAAACCTCTTTTTCATTATTTGGTAAAATCATCACACAACTGGGGATCAGAGGATGCAAATATAATATCATCAACATAAATTTGAACAAGTAGCTTATGCTGATCCACCTTCTTAATAAACAAAGTTTTATCTATGGAGCCTCTAGTGAAATTATTCTCGGGAAGAAAAGTGGAAAGTGTCTCATACCACGCTCTAGGAGCTTGTTTCAACCCATAAAGAGCCTTATCAAGTTTATACACCCATTCAGGATGTTTATTGTCCTCAAAACCTGGTGGTTGACACACATAAACTTCTTCTTTTATTTTTCCATATAAAAATGCACTTTTGACATCTATTTGAAAAACTTTAACATGGTGGAATGCAACAGGCTAAGAACAATCTAATTGCCACTAGTCTGGCTACAGGGGCAAAGGTTTCATCATAATCAATACCTTCTTCTTGTGAGAACCCCTGTACAACCAGTCTAGCCTTGTTCTTAAAAATAAGCCCATTTTCATTAGTATTATTCCTAAACACCCATTTAGTGCCTATTGCACACTTACCTGGGGGTAGAGGAACCAGTTCCCACACTTGCTGTTTCTTGAACTGAAGTAGCTCAAGCTGCATGGCTTCAACCCATCCATTGTCTCTTAAAGCAACATGATAGTTCTTTGGCTCTAGCTGACTGATCAAGAGAGCATAGAAGCAGAAGTTAGACAATTGACTTCTTGTTGAAACTCCAGCATTGATCACCAATGATTTATGACATTGGGTGATTCTTCAGCTCTTGGTAAACAATGAATATGTGCAAGTGTTTGTAGAACCTTCAGCATCAGCAGATGTTGATGCAGACTCTTGAAACCAAGAATTTAATGGTAACTCAAAATGTAGAGGAATCAGAAATCTCATCAGCATTTGTTGTGGATGGAACTGCTGAAGCTACAAGAACATCAAGTTTAGTAGACTCAGGCAGTTGGTCACTAAACTTGAATAGGTGAGTATTGATATTATCATCATCATCATCAATACCACCAGGTGGAAGACATGCTGCAGAAGATGATTTATCCACATGGTCTGCAACAACTGGAGGTTGATAAAGAACATATTGCAGTATGTCCAAATCAAACAACTCCACAGGGTTTTGTGGAGTCTTGTCCATTGGAGATTCATTAAACTTCACATGCAAAGTCTCTTCAACTATCTTTGTTCTGCAGTTGAAGACTCTGTATGCTTTGCAAGTAGATGAATAACCAACAAAAAACCCTGCATCCACCTTAGGATCAAATTTTTGGAGTTGATCCTTTGTGTTGAGAATAAAACAGTGACACCCAAATGCTCTGAAAAATGAAATTAGAGGAGCCAAGTGATGTAGAACTTCATATGGAGTCTTCATCAACCTCTGATTACTAAGGCTCTATTCTGCACATAGCAAGCTGTGTTAACAGCTTCAGCCCAAAAGGTCAGTGGCAAACCAGAGTCAGCCAACATAGACCTTGCAGCTTCAATTAGGGTCCTGTTCTTTCTTTCCACTACTCCATTTTGTTCTGGAGTCCTTGGGATGCTAAACTGTCTTTTGATTCCCTTTATAAGATAAAATTCATCAAGTGTATGGTTTCTGAATTCAGTTCCATTGTCACTCCTTATACACTTGACTGAAAGGGAATACTGCTTCTCAATATACAACACAAAGTTGATAATCTTCTGAGCAACCTCATCCTTGAATGTAGAAAGAAAGTCCATACAAATCTGGAGTAATCATCCACAATTACTAGACAGTATTTCTTCTTTGCCATGCTCATCACTCTCACAGACCAATTAGATCCATATGCAGTAGTTGCAAGCAGGCAGTGGACTTAGGCTCTTCAATAGGAGGAAATGAGACTTTGTGCTGTTTTCCTTTTAAACAAGCAGTGCAAGTTTCATCATAGTGGAACTCCTTTATGGTAAACTCTCACTAAACTATTATGGATCAGCTGATTCATGTTTTTGAAATTAACATGACCCAGCCTTCTGTGCCACAGTTTAGATTCCTGAGCAGAGGCTTTGGAAAATAGAAGGATGGCCTCTGAGATCTATTTTCTTGGAAAGATCTAAGGCATACACTCTTCCTGTCCTGTTGGCCCTCAGGAGAGTGTGATCATCCAACACCTTATCAATCAAATTCAGAGCTTTGGATGACAGAATCCTGCAGTTAGGACTGGTGAAAAGAGCAACATGGCCTTTATCACACATTTGACTCACACTCAAGAGATTGTACTTGAGATTTTCCATGATTAATTACATCATCAAACTTTATTTCTCCATTGGAGATAAAGCCTTTTCCAATGATGTACCCTTAGCATCATTGCCAAAAGAAACAAACCCTTCTTTCCTTGACAGTAGTCATGAAGAAGAGAGCTGTTCCCTGTCATATGCATAGATCCCCCACTGTCTACATACCAGATGCTACTTTGGCATGTTGAAGAACCCTGCAATCATAAACAATTAGTTAGTTTTTGAGACCCAAACCTTTTTGGTTTTGGGTCTATTCACATCAACAGATGGTAAACTAACAGACTTGCTATGAATAACAGACTGAGGGGATGGAGATGGTGAAGAAGAAGATCCTTTGGCATGGATTTTCTTCTCTGTGGTTTCAACACAGGAGCATCTAATTGGTTGACTCTCCCCAATAGATGTTGAACCATCATAACAAGTTGTGTCTGATTTTGTGATAAAGCCTTTAGCTCATCAGACACATTAGTGCTTGAGTTGGATGGGTTCCTGTGTTGTACCATCTCTCTTTGAGCAATCTCAGCTGTTGCCTGTTTAACCCTTTCTTTTTGGATTTATTTTTGGATTTTGGGGTTACAGGTTTTGATGTTGCTGGTACAAATTTGATTTCAAACTCAGTTTTCATTTTATCCATTTTCTCTTTAATGTTTTCATTATGTTGAGTTTGGAGCCCTTTTTATACCAGCAATCATCAGTAAGATGATTGAATAAGCCACATATTTCACATGGCTTTTTCTTCATCTTAAGTTGATCATCTGCTGAAGAAGATGACACTATTGAAGACTTGTTCTTCAGCAGTTTGCTATCAGTAGTAGCAGTTTTCTTTGCTTTAGTACATGCTTTCTTGATATCTTCTTCAGTAGTTTTCCCACCCTTTCTACTTGCAGTTTTCTTTCCTTAGTACATGTAGTAGTTGGGCTTGTTCTCCAGGTGTTATGACATTCTTTTTAGTACTTTCAGTACTTTGTGAAATATCACCTGGAGTGATCAACTTTGTGATCATGTGAGTGTCAGCATTTGAACCATCAACATCAGCTGATAGTTTCTGAGAGGAATTAATGCTGACTTCTACTTCTGATGGTGTTGTATCAGATAATAGATCACATGATGAAAAGGATTGGTTATTGCTTTCACCATCAGATTCTACCTCTGCTCTAGGAGTAAAGTTTGTAGGAGGAGCAGTGTGATTATAACCAATGCCAAACTTCACACTGGAAGCAGATTGCTTACTAAGAAGCATTTCCAAACCCTTGCAAGAATTACCCATCGATCACAGTCTACCTGGGTAGTTGCAAGTGTTTCTTTGAGGTCTCTGTACTTCTCTAGAAGTATCTCTTCCCTAGCCTTATCATCAGTGATTGGCATTTAAGTTTGTAAATCTCATCATTCTTATCATTAATCACAGACTCAAATTCAGCTTTGCTTTTGGAAATTGTTTGTTCTAGCTCAATGTTCTTGTTAATTAAAGCTACATTTGCTTCTCTAATAGATGCAAATGCGGCTATGCATGTTTCAGAACATAGTTTGGCTTTTTCCTCAGAGGATACCTGTGATACCTGTGGTGTAGAGGCGTTAGAGGATGAAGTATCAGCAGACTCCAAAGCCATAAGAGCTAGATTTCCAAAAGGACTGTCACCACCATGTTGACCAGCACCAGAGAACAGTTGTTCATGACCAGACAAATCATCTGGTAAACTGCTCCAGTCAACAACTCCTAGGGTGAAAAAGCTGTGTTGTTGAGGTTGAGTTTGTTGATGAGATTGGGAAGGTTGAGGTTCAGGTAATGCATGTGGTTGTTGTGCAATTGGAGCTTGAACTGGATTTGGCTGAGGCAAGTAATAGCAGGGAAAAGGATATGACATTGGACCTGGGGGACAAAGTATGCAGGAGATACAGGATGTGATTGATGACCGAACCAGCAGGATGTTGCCCTATGTTTTGTAGACTAGTGCCAGGAAAAGTCACAAAGGGTGCAGAAGAGTTAGATCCAGTTGATCTACATTCTCTTGCAAAGTGTCCAAGCCTTTGGCATTTATGACACCTCAACTTACTCTTGTCAAAACCAACTTTGGTTTTTCCAGAGAGTCCAGGAAATTTCCGGCCAGTTCTCTTGTAGAACTTCTGAGATCTGATATTAACTAAGGCCATTTGGCTTAGAATATCCATCTCTTCTAAATCATCATCAGCAATTCCCTTCAGATCATCCATGATGAAGCATAGATTGTCACTATTACTGCCAGAATGACTATCAATACCAACAAATGCATGATCAGAACTGTTTGAAGAGAAATCAATATGCTCATCATAATTGCTTTCAAATGCAGCATATTCTGACTCATGACCAACCAAGGCAGTGTTCTCTGGTACAAAGTCATCAGTGAGCTTTCCTGATGATGACAGTTTCCTTTTCTGCTCTATCTCTCTTTCGAATGTAAGCAGTTTCCCATGAAGTTGGGTGAGAGATAGGCTATCCAAATTTGCACTAGAGCATAGGACAATAGTGTATGTGTCCCATCTCTCAGGCAGTGATCTGAGGAATCTGTTATTCATCTGGCTGTTGGTGTATTCCTGTTTCACCATTTTCAGCTCAGAGATCAAACAGGAAAAACGCTCAAACTGTTGAGTCAATGTCTCACCCTTTCTATGAGAGAATGTCTCATATTGTTGGGTGAGGATTCTCTGTTGTTTGCTAAGACCTCATCAGTTCCACCAAATTGTTCCTTCAGTGCATTCCAGAGGTCATGAGCAGTTTCATGATGCATAAGCCCTGAATAGATTTCATTTGGCAGTGCCATGGCCAGAATTCCATGGGCTTTAGCATCAATCTCAAACAGTTTCCGATCTTCATCTGAGTATTGTTCCTTCTTCTTTGGAACCATTTGATTGGTTTCCGGATTGTTCACCATAGGCTTATGTGGTCTATGTACCACAGATGTCCAACAACCTGAACTGTTAACAGACAGGTGATGAAGCATCCTTCGTTTCCATATGTTATACTTAGTCCTAACCAGCATCGGAGGCTTGGTTGAGGAACCGGTATTGTGAGGGTCATTAGAAGGAGTAGTCATCTCAGATTCAACCAAATTCAATTAAGCTATAACAGATTTAGAACAAAACACAACAAACCAAATTGAACCAAGAGAGATCTCAAAATTAATAAACGAAAGCGGCAGAAAATCAATAATCTATAACCAGTTCTTGCAAATAAGCTAATTCAATCAAACATAGATATCAAATAGCAGTTTCAATGATCAACTGTTAGATCGATCAATGATTAACCTGCTCTGATATAATTTGGTAGGATCAGTGATCTACGTTTGATTGATTTGAGAGTATAGCAGCGGAGAACACACAATGAATTAGCCAATTCACAAGAAAACAAAATAAATTCAAGGTAAGAACAAACGGTTATAGACAGAAAGAATTCTGCAAAATATATTTCATCCAATATTCGCTTTCGTGGTAACAGAATGTCACACATACAATTAGGTCAACACCTCTTATATAGGAGATGTGACGTCTGCTGATGTCACTTGATAGTGACATCTAACAGAATTTATTCAAAACTACTGATAGTTAACACAACTACTGAAGATGTCAAACAGTTGACATCTTCTTACAAAAATGCTAAGTGTTAACTATCATTACAATATTGAAAAGAAACTACTGAAACTATAACGACTGAAGAACATGCTCTTCAGTCGTTTTACAAATACTGAAACAAAAAGAAAACTACTGAAAGGAAACCATCACAACAACTGAAGAATGCTTCTTCAGCTGTTGTAACAAACTCTGAAGGTTTCAGTACTTGTACTTGAACTTCAGCAGTTGTCATGAGCTAATGTCTTCAGTCTTTGTACTTCAGCTGTTGATCTTCAGTACTTTGTTCTTCAGCTGTTGATCTTCAGACTTTGGTGTTCAGCGGTTGAAGTCTTCAGTACTTTAGTCTTTAGCTGTTGAAGTCTTCAGTACTTTAGTCTTCAGCTGTTGAAGTCTTCAGTACTTTAGTCTTCAGCTGTTGATCTTCTGACTTTGTCAAACATCTGATCAAGTCTTCAGCAGTTGTTGTGATATCTGTGGGACTTAGAGGTTTTTCTGATCAGGCTCATTGGTTCTTTTGGCCCAACATTAAATTTTCTGAAATTATATTTTTAGAATTAAAAGATCTGGCAATGAAACCTGTAGCTAACAGATGGCTATTATATCCAAGGTTTCTTATGGCCATAATCATGAATCAGTTACAATCTGATGGCCCTGTTGGCCTTGGAGTCCTTGTTGTGGTAGTTCTGCCAGAGGTATACTCCAGGCACAACTCTGACCCACACCTCAAAGAGGCTGCCAAACTGCTAAAACCCAAGCAGAAGGTACCCACAGCTCATCCTCCATATCTAATGTCCCCTCCAAGCCTCACTCAAAACAAACCAAAAAGGCAACTCAAGGAGTTGAGTCCCCTGATGATGTCCCTACAACACAAAGGAAGTATGAAACTATGGGTAGTAATCCCCCTGTAGTTTCCATGACTCTATCAGCTGAAACCGCTCAGGTAGCCTCTCAACAGGATCCTGATGCAACCAAACATGGGGAACCACATTACTGGAATCTCTCTCACTTGAGAGGATTGCCATTGAAGAACACCATTTACCCCAGGTGCAATCCTTTTCACACCTATCTCCTACTGAAGCCACCCCTACAAGCCCAACTGTGGTTATTGCATAAGTGTTAACTCAGCTACATTTCTCTACCCCTCCCCAGAAACCTATTACTACTGGGAAAACCTCAACCATTGAGGGAGAGGATTATAATGTAGTTGATAACCCACAACACAGGGATTACAGAGTTCAACCTCCCAGTGTAGAGGAGGAGATTAGAACATCTGGTGAGGATGCCTCTTCTCCTTGTTCAGCAAATGATCAGGATGAAGCTGGTATCATTTCTAAGTCCTCACCAGAGGCAACTGTCAATGAAGGACATTCTCCTGAGGTAGGATGTCCCCAGTTCCAAGAAATAGGGGCACATGTGACTACTGATCTACACTCAGCACATGTTCATCCTGATTTGATCAGGAGGTCAGCTGATTCAGCACAGACTGATGATGACCTGGGCTTTTTCTTTGATGTTCTAGCCCACAATGCAATTCTTGAGACTGAGGTTTGCAGACTACAAGAACTGCTTGCCAAAATGTCACAAGAAACAAGTCCATCTGCCCATATTCACCCATAGATGGCAGTTTCTCCTGAAACTATCCCAAACACTAAGCCACTCTCAACAACATTGCCACCAGCCTCTGCTTCAGGTGCCATTTCTCAGGGACAGAACCCCTCTGAGCAAACGGTTGCTGCCTTTCACACATCCTTACCTCTCATCACTTCAATAATCACAAATACAGTACATAAAGCCATTGATGAGAGGCTTTCCTCCACTCTTCAATCTTTAGTTGATGCTGCAGTCTCTAAGAAGCTTTCTGACATTCACACCCCTGCACCCAATGCAACCAAAAAGGGGGAGTCTAAGTCAGTGAAAGTAGACAAAAGAAAAAGAGCTGAAGAGGAAGTAGAAAAAGAGCAGATAGAAAAGGAGATGATCACCTACAAAAGGAAGAAATCCTCTGAAAAGACTAAAGGTGAGAAAAACTTGGAAGAATTGATCAAAGAAGCTGATGAGCAACATAGCAGATCTATGGACAAGATTATTGATCAACTCTTCAGACAAGGATTTGACACTGCCAAACTTGACTTTGAGATCAGAAGGTTAGAGATTCAAGAAATTAAGCAAAGATGGGCAAGTTGGAGTGAAAAAGAAAGAGAAAGGCAGGAAACTATGGCAAGATTTATATCCATACATCTAGGAAGGTCGATCATGGAAGTAAAGTCATGGTCCAGAGACAGTATTTTGGAAATAACCACCAGAATTGTTTGTCTGAGGTATTTAACAAAGGATTTATCATTGAAGCTCTTGATGAAGCTGGTGCTGGGAAAAGAACTGATATGGCCAAACTATCCAAAGCTTAACTCAAATCCAAAATGCTTGAGCAGCCTGCACTCTCACCCAAACCAAAACAACCACTTCCACAACCCTTAAAACCAATCCCTTTACCTAAGAAACCTATTGAACCCATTACCAATAATGCACCTAAGAAGAGGAGAAGGGTGTTGAGGATGGAAGAAGAAGAAGAAGATGATGATGAAGATAGTCTTCCACTCTCTGCTGTTCTCAAAATAAAAATACCTGAGCCTAGGAGTCAACCAACAACAATCACACCTGACTTTCAAAGGCAATTGGTAAAAGTCAAACTTGAAGAAGAAGAACAGCACAAACAACATGATGAGCAACTATTGAGGATGATGGATAAAGAGTTTCCCAAGTCTTCATCCATACAAGCTATGAAGAAACATGCTCAGAGGTTGTATGCTCTCAAATTTACATTCCAATATCAAAAAGAGAGAGTGAGAATTTGGCCTGACCCCAGAGTAAGTGACAGAATTCACAAATTGAAGATTCCAAGCAAATACAATGGCCAAGTAATGAAGATAGTAGATGCTGTGATAATGCTGGCCATTGTAGTATCACCCTGGGAAATTCTTGATGACTTCAAGAGAGCTTACAAGTCTAAAATGACTCCACAGACTTAATTAGAAAACAAAATGGTAAAGAAGGGGTTAATCTACAAGAAGCTTGAAGACATAAGAAGAAATGAGCTCCAGTTACTACTTGAAGGCACTCATCCTGATGAGTTTGCATACAAAGAGATAACAACTGCGAAGCTGAAAAATGGAAAAAATATTAAGTATTTATCTGAGTACTATGGGCGTGAGTTCTTCTTTGAAAGTGGAGCTGAAGAACTCACAATGGAAGAACAAGTTGTTTTCCTTGAGGCCTATGTCAGAGAGTCTTACAGACTCATCATTGGGAAGTAGGTTTCATGGATGGGGTAACAGCTCTATGTCCAATTCCCCAAAACAGAGTTCCCATTCATCCTTTGCCAATCAAACCTTCTGAAATCTCTTCCCTGGCCTGAGCTTATATTGAGGAATTTTGAGCTGATCTAGATTTTGTTTCTGCCAATAAGTAGGACCTCAATAATTTTAAAGGTTTTGGCTGCATTGGTTCAGGGGGAGTTTGTTGGACCAAAAGAACCAATGAGCTAGATCAGAAAAACCTTTAAGTCCCACAGACATCAAAACAACTGAAGTGATCTACAACTGCTGAAGACAATGTCTGAAGAACAAAGTCTGAAGACAAAGTCTGAAGACAAAGTCTAAAGACAAAGTCTAAAGAAAACTGCTGAAGACAAAGTCTGAAGATCAAGTTCTCAGTAGTTGTCACAACACTTTTGTACTAACTGATTTGTCATGATTAACAGCCTTTGAAGATGGAGATGGTGCTGAAAAGGATTCCTTTGATTTTGGCTTAGGTTTCCTTTTCAGTGGTTTAATCACTGGTACATCTATTTGGTTAACTCTCCCCAACAGATGTTGAACCATCATAACAAGTTGTGTCTGATTGGTTGTTAAAGCTTTCAGTTCAACAGACACATCAGAACTTGTTGTGAATGATTCCTGTGAGACACCATGTCCTCTTTTTTGAAAGACACAGACTTAGTCTGTTGTTTTGATACTCTTTGAGGAGTATTTTCAGCTGCTTTATGATAAACCTCTTTCGTCTGTATAGATTTTTGTGAAGACTTTGGTGTATCAGGTTGAGATGTTTGTGGCACGAATCTGGTTTCAAATTTATCTTTCATTTTATTAATTTTATTTTTGATGATTTTATCCTTGTTAAATTTGGAACCCTTTCTGTACCAACATTCATCAATGAGATGATTGAATAAACCACATATTTCACATGGCTTTTTCTTCATCTTCTATTGATCAGCTGCTGAAGAAGATGAAACTACTGAAGGTGTGTTCTTCAGTACTCTCTTCCTTACAATACTTATGTGAAGTACTGAAGGATTTGTAACAACTGAAGACTTGTTCTTCAGAGATTTTCTATCAGTACTTTTGGATTTCCTGATAGATTCTTCAGCAGATGTCAAACCATGTCTGGTTTCATTTGGCTTGAAATGTTCTTTAGGTGTTGTTATTTGCTCTTCAGTACTTTGAGTATCTTTTGAGACAACACCTGAAGGACTCAGCTTTTCTTTGATCATGTGTTCATCAGCACTAGGACCATCAACAGACTGATTAGCTGAGGTACTATTACTGACTTCATCCACTGATTGTACATTTTCACTTGAGGATGAGACACGTGATGATGTGGTTTGGGAATTGATTTCACCTTCAGATTTGACTTCTGTTTTGGGAGTAAAATCTGTAGGAGGTTCAGTGTGATTGTATCCAATCCCAAACTTCACATTTGAAGCAGTTTGCTTACTGAGAAGCATTTCAAACACCTTGCAAGATGTTACCCAACGTTCACACTCCACTTGAGTAGCTGCAAGTGTTTCTTTGAGACTCTTGTGATTTTCTAAGATGACCTTTACCTTAGCCTTTTCATCACTAATTTGACATTTTAATTTGTAAATCTCATCATCTTTTTCTTTTAAAACAGACTCAAACTCAGCTTTTCTTTTGGAAATCACTTTCTGTAGGTCAAGATTTTGATTAATTAAAGCTACATTTGCTTCTATAATGGAGGCAAAAGCAGCTATGCATGACTCAGAACACAACTTGGCCTTAGCCTCAGAAGATACTTGTGGTACCTGTGATGATGAAGCATTTGAGCTTGAACCACCAGTAGACTCCAGGGCCATAAGAGCAAGATTTCCAAAAGGATTTTCACCACCATGTTGACCAGCACCAAAAGATCATCTGGTAAACTAGTCCAGTCAACAACACCAGGAGTGAAAAAGATTTGATGTGATTGAGATTGAGATTGTTGGCTTGATTGAGATGGTTGAGGCTCAGGTAGGGCATTTGATTGTTGAGCTATGGGTACAGGAACCTGATTGGACTGTGGCATGTAAAAACACGGATAAGGATATGGCATTTGACCTTGAGGAACAAACTATGCAGGAGATGATTGATTTTGTGAATGATGACCAGAACTGATAGAATGTTGCCCTTTGTTTTGTGAATTATTGTTTGGAAAGGTCACAAAGGGTGCAGAAGAGTTAGATCCAGATGATCTACACTCTCTTGCAAAATGTCCAAGTCTATGGCACTTGTGACACCTCAACTTGCTCTTGTCAAAACCAACTTTGGTTTTTCCAGAGGGACCAGGGAATTTTCTACCTATCCTTTTGTAAATTTTCTGAGATCTGATATAACTAATGCCATTTGGCTCAAAATATCCATCTCTTCCAAATCATCATCAGCAATACCTTTCAAATCATCCATCAAAAAGCATAGATTGTTACTATTACGTCCTGAATTACCATCAATACCAGCAAAAGCATGATCTTCACTGTTTGAAGAGAAATCAATATGCTCATCATATGAACTTTCTGATGTAGCATATTCTGACTCATGACCAACCAGAGCAGTATTCCCTGGTACAAAGTCATTAACGAGCTTCCCAAATGAAGTCAATTTTCTTTTCTGTTCTATCTCCCTTTCAAATGTAAGCAGTTTCCCATGAAGTTGGGTGAGAGATAGATTATCTAGATTTGCACTGGAGCATAGGACAATGGTATAAGTGTCCCATCTCTCAGGTAGGGATCTGAGAAATCTGTTGTTCATCTGACTGTTTTTATATTCATGTTTAACTATTTTCAACTCAGATATCAAGCAGGAGAATCGCTTAAACTGTTGAGTCAGTGACTCACCCTTTCTATGAGAGAATGTCTCATATTGCTGGGCAAGGATTTCTCTATTGTTTGCTAAGACCTCATCAGTTCCTCCAAATTGTTCTTTCAGAGCAACCCAGAGGTCATGAGCAGATTCATGATGCATAAGTCTAGAATAGATTTCATTAGGCAGTGCCATGGCCAGAATTTCATGAGCTTTAGCATCAATTTCAAACAGTTTCAGATCTTCATCTGAATACTGCTCTTTCTTCTTCGGAACCATTTCATTGGTTTCGGATTACTCACCATAGGCTTATATGGTCCATGAACCACAGATTTCACACAACCTGAACTATTAACACACAGGTGATGGAGCTTTCATTGTTGCCATATGTTGTACTCACTCCTAACAAGCATTGGAAGCTTTGTTAAGGAGTCAGTATTGTGAGGATCATTGATTGATGTCGCCATTTTCACCAATTCAAACAGATTCAATAAGAATTAGACGAACCTAACTCAAAAACTCAACAAAACAGTTCGAAATAAGAAGAATGTCAAATTGATTCACAAGAAGCAACTGAAAAACAAACTCGATAACCAATTCTTGCAAATTTGCCAATTCGATCAAACTGAGATATCTAACGAACAGTTTCAGTGATCAATGTTAAATCAATCAATGATTACCTGCTCTGATACCATTTGAAGGGATCAAGATCTAGTTTGATCAATTAGATTATGATTTGCAGCGGAATAGCACACGAATTAGACTAAATTCTAGCAAGAATAATATGAGTATTCAATCAAACATTAATGGTTATAGAGAGAGTGTTTTCTGCAAAAGGAATGTTTTCATTCATGCACAAACTTTCCGTGTCGTGAAACTAGGTCAACATTCCTTTATAAGGAATGTGACATCAGCTGACGTCACATGATAGTGACATCTAACTGATTTATGCAAATAACTGAAATAAAACTAAACTACAGAAGATGTCCACAACAACTGAGGACATCTTCATTAAAAGCTACGTATAAACAACATTACAACTACTGAAGTTATAAAATCAGAAGTATAAGAACTTCAGATGTTTTACATAATATAAAACTACTGATTACAATCTACTGAAATGTAAACCATCACAACTACTGAGGAGAACTACTTCAGCTGTTGTGACAACTACTAAGAACTTGATCTTCAGACTTTGTCTTCAGCAGTTGTCTTCAGACTTTGTCTTCAGACTTTGTATTCAGTAGTTGTCTTCAAACTTTGTCTTCAGACTTTGTTCTTCAGACTTTGTCTTCAGTAGTTGTAGATCACTTCAGTTGTTTTGATGTCTATGGGACTTAAAGGTTTTTCTAATCTAGCTCATTGGTTCTTTTGGTCCAACAAACTCCCCCTGAACCAATGCAGCCAAAACCTTTAAAATTATTGAGGTCCTACTTATTGGCAGAAACAAAATCTGGATCAGCTCAGAATTCTTCAATATAAGCTCAGGCCAGGGAAGAGATTTCAAAAGGTTTGATTGGCAAAGGATGAATGGGAACTCTGTTTTGGGGGATTGGACACAGAGCTGTTACCCCATACAAACACTTGCACAAATCTTATTGAGTATCAAGAACTAAAGAATCATCCCATGTCTCAAATCATTTGTGACATCAATGGTGGGGTTTCAACCAGAAGTCAGTTGTCCAACTTTTGCTTCTATGCTCTCTTCATTAGTCAGCAAGAGCCAAAGAATTATCATATTGCATTAAGAGACAATGGATGGGTTGAAGCTATGCAACTTGAGCTTCTTTAGTTTCAAAAGCAACAAGTGTGGGAACTAGTTCCTCTTCCCCAAGGTAAGTGTGCAATAGGAACTAAATGGGTGTTTAGGAATAAAACTGATGAAAAAGGCCAAATTGTCAAGAACAAGGCCAGACTGGTTGTACAGGGGTTTTCACAAGAAGAAGATATTGATTATGATGAAACCTTTGCCCCTGTAGCCAGACTGGAAGCAATAGATTGTTTTTAGCTTATGCTGCTTTTCATAATCTCAAAGTTTTTCAAATGGATGTAAAAAGTGCATTTTATATGGTAAAATAAAAGAAGAAGTTTATGTGTGCCAACCACCAGGTTTTGAAGATCATAAACATCCAGATTGGGTGTATAAGCTTGATAAGGCTCTTTATGGACTAAAACAAGCACCTAGAGCCTGGTATGAAACACTGTCAAACTTTCTTCTTCAAAATAATTTCACTAGAGGCTCCATAGATAAAACCTTGTTCATTAAGAAAGTAGGCATGCACAAGCTCCTTGTTCAAATTTATGTTGATGATATAATTTTTGCATCCTCTAATCCACGGTTGTGTGATGCCTTTACTAAGTTGATGCAACAAAAGTTTGAAATGAGTGCCATGGGAGAATTACACTTCTTTCTGGGGTTGCAAATCAAACAAAAGGCTGATAGAACTTTCATTCATCAGTCAAAATATACAAAGGATTTGTTGAAAAAGTTTGATTTATAAAACTGTAAGCCCTGTTCTACTCCCATGTGCAGCACCACACAACTAGATGCTGGTCAGAAAGATAAAGCAGTTGATGAAACTCTTTACAAATGTATGATTGGGTCCTTGATGTATCTTACAGCTTCTAGACCAGACATTATGTTTGCAACTTGTGTCTGTGCTAGATTTCAGGCTGCACCTAAAGATTCCCATATGATTGCAGTCAAAAGGATCTTTAGATATTTGCAAGGAACTCAATCTCTAGGCCTTTGGTATTCCACTGGGCACTCTTGCAAATTAGATGTTTTCTCTGTAGTGACTATGCAGGGTGTAAATTAACCAGAAAATCAACCTCTGGTGGATGCCAATTTCTAGGCAACTGTTTGGTTTCTTGGCAGAGTAAGAAACAAACCTCTGTTGCTACATCCACTGCTGAAGCAGAGTACATTGCTGCTGCAAGTTGTACATCTCAGGTACTCTGGCTTCAGAATCAATTACTGGATTATGACATTACAGAGACTAAGAATCCTTTACTAATGGACAGTGCTTCAGCTCTTTGTATCGTTAAGAATCTTGTCCAGCATTCTAGGACCAAACATATTGAGATCGGACATCACTTTATCAGGGATTGTTATGAAAAGGGTCTGATTGATCCAAAGTTTGTTCCTAGTGCTGATGAGCTTGAAGATATATTTACTAAGCCTTTGGACAGTGGAACTTTTCAAAATCTTGTGCTAAGGCTTGGTATGCTGTAGCTGGAATAAATTGACAACTACTGATGATCTCAGCTCACAAGTACTGATGAGCATCAGTGTACAGCTGTCACAAATAAGTACTGAAGCTATTTTATCTTCAGCAGTTTTTCATAACTATTGAAGACTAAATTCCTCAAAGTACTAAAGTACTTTATCTGTTGCAAAGCACTGAAGTGGTTACAACTACTGACGTCTGTTATAATAGATAAGTACTGATGACCAATGAAACATCTGAAAATCAGATACTCTGCTGAGTAAGTGTTGAGGTCAAATGAAACAACTGCGATGTGTGAATTGACGACAACAACTGATGAGTAAGTTTATTCTTCAATTGTTTCTAAAAAAAGCTATTTCATTTCAAAACAACTGAAGCCAAACCAAGTCTTCAGTAGTTTTTTCAACTACTGCTGACAAACACCAAGTCTTCAGTTGTTTACAACACCTGCAAGTTAAAACCATGTCTTCAGTCGTTTTCTAACAACTGATGACTATAACAAAAAACTTTCAGCTGTTTTCTTTCAGCCGTTTCATAACCTATAAATACGTAACCCTAACTTCAAACTTTTCATAAATCGATTTCCGAACGTTCATCTTCCATTAATGGCGACCATGCAAATCAAACCTCGACACAACTGTGTTGCTTACTTCACAAAATCGACCTTTTGGACTAAGTTTGATGATGCTATTGATCTGATGGCTGATTCCTAGTATCGAACTGCTTTTCTTTTGAATCCAACCATCTATCCCGACTCTCTTCGACAATTCTGGACAAATGTCACCATCCATACTGGTGAGAATGATTTCGCAATCACTCTCCAGTCATATGTAAACCAGAAGAGGGTGGTAGTCACTCCGGCTATCATTCGCTAAACACTAGATCTGAATGATGCTACCTTTGTCACCAAATACCCGAAGGGCACCCTTGATCTCTCATTCATTAATCATGGCTATGAGGGCAACCGAAGTGCTACTACCATTCTGAAGAAGCACTTTCATGATGTTGAATGCCTAATTTTCCACATGATCAATGTGTGCCTTGCCCCCAAAACCTCTTCATGGGATCAAATGTCATCCAAGTGGTAGCAGGTATTGTATTCTATTCTTGAACGCCAAAGCTTACATTTTTTGAAATTATATTTTTAGAATTAAAAGATCTGGCAATGAAACCTATAGCTAACAGATGGCTATTATATCAAGGTTTCTTATGGCCATAATCATGAATCAGTTACAATCTGATGGCCCTGTTGGCCTTGGAGTCCTTGTTGTGGTAGTTCTGCCAGAGGTATACTCCAGGCACAACTCTGACCCACACCTTAAAGAGGCTGCCAAACTGCTAAAACCCAAGGAGAAGGTACCCACAGCCTCATCCTCCAGATCTAATGTCCCCTCCAAGCCTCACTCCAAACAAACCAAAAAGGCTATTCAGGGAGTTGAGTCCCCTGATGATGTCCCTGCAACACAAAGGCAGGATGAAACTATGGGTAGTAATCCCCCTGTAGTTTCCATGACTCTACCAGCTGAAACCGCTCAGGTATCCTCTCAACAGAATCCTGATGCAACCAAACATGGGGAACCACATTACTGGAATCTCCCTCACTTGAGAGGATTGCCATTGAAGAGCACCATTCACCCTAGGTGCAATCCTTTTCACACCTATCTCCTACTGAAGCCACCCCTACAAGCCCAACTGTGGTTATTGCACAAGTGTTGACTTACTACATTCCTCTACCCCTCCCTAAAAACCTAATACCACTGGGAAAACCTCAACCATTGAGGGAGAGGATTATAATGTAGCTGATAACCCACAACACAGGGATTACAGAGTTCAATCTCCCAGTGTAAAGGAGGAGATTAGAACATCTGGTGAGGCTGCCTCTTCTCCTTGTTGAACAAATGATCAGGATGAAGCTGGTATCATTTCTAAGTCCTCACCAGAGGCAACTGCCAATGAAGGACATTCTCCTGAGGCAGGACGTCCCCAGTTTCGAGAAATAGGGGCACATGTGACTACTGATCTACACTCAGCACATGTTCATCCTGATTTCAGCAGGAGGTCAGCTGATTCAGCACAGACTGATGATGACCTGGGCTTTTTCTTTGATGTTCTAGCCCATAATACAATTCTTGAGACTGAGATTTGTAGACTACAAGAACTGCTTGCCAAAATGTCACGAGAAACAAGCCCATCTGCCCATATTCACCCACAGATAGCAGTTTCTCCTGAAACTATCCCAAACATTGAGCCACTCTCAACAACATTGCCACCAGTCTCTGCTTCAGGTGCCATTTCTCAAGGACACAACCCCTCTGAGTAAATGGTTGTTGCCTTTCACACATCCTTACCTCTCATCACTTCAATAATCACAAATACAGTACATCAAGCCATTGATGAGAGGCTTTCCTCCACTCTTCAATCTTTAATTGATGCTGCAGTCTCTAAGAAACTTTTGGACATTCACACCCCTGCACCCAATGCAACCAAAAAGGGGGAGTCTAAGTCAGTGAAAGTAGACAAAAGAAAAAAAGCTGAAGAGGAAGCAGAAAAAGAGCATATAGAAATGGAGATGGTCACCTACAAAAGGAAGAAATCCTCTGAAAAGACTAAAGGTGAGAAAAACTTGGAAGAATTGATCAAAGAAGCTGATGAGCAACATAGCAGATCTATGGATAAGACTATTGATCAACTCTTCAGACAAGGATTTGACACTGCCAAACATGACTCTGAGATCAGAAGGTTAGAGATTCAAGAAATTGAGCAAAGATGGCAAGTTGGTGTGAAAAAGAAAGAGAAAGGCTGAAAACTATAGCAAGATTTATATCCAAACATCTGGGAAGGTCGATCATTGAAGTAAAGTCATGGTCCAGAGACAGTATTTTGGAAATAACCACCAGAATATGTTCGTCTGAGGTATTTAACAAAGGTTTGATCATTGAAGCTCTTGATGAAGCTGGTGCTGGGAAAAGAACTGATATGGCCAAACTATCCAAAGCTTAACTCAAATCCAAAATGCTTGAGCAGCCTGCACTCTCACCCAAACCAAAACAACCACTTCTACAACCCTCAAAACCAAATCCTTTACCTAAGAAACCTACTGAACCCATTACCAATAATGCACCTAAGAAGAGGAGAAGGGTGTTGAGGATGGAAGAAGAAGAAGATGATGATGATGAAGATAGTCTGCCACTCTCTGTTGTTCTCAAAATAAAAATGCATGCGCCTAGGAGTCAACCAACAACAATCACACCTGACTTTCAAAGGCAAATGGTAAAATTCAAACTTGAAGAAGAAGAACAGCACAAAAAACATGATGAGCAACTATTGAGGATGATAGATAAAGATTTTCCCAAGTCTTCATCCATACAAGCTATGAAGAAACATGCTCAGAGGTTGTATGCTCTCAAATTTACATTCCAATATCAGAAAGAGAGAGTGAGAATTTGGCCTGATCCCAGAGTAAGTGAAAGAATTCACAAATTGAAGATTCCAAGCAAATACAATGGCCAAGTAAAGAAGATAGCAGATGCTGTGATAATGCTGGCCATTGTAGTGTCACCCTGGGAAATTCTAGATGACTTCAAAAGAGCTTACAAGTCTAAAATGACTCCACAGACTTTATTAGAAAACAAAATGGTAAAGAAGGGGTTAATCTACAAGAAGCTTGAAGCCATAAGAAGAAATGAGCTCCAGTTACTGCTTGAAGGCACTTATCCTGATGAGTTTGCATACAGAGAGATAACAACTGCGGAGCTGAAAAATGGAAAACATATTAAGTATTTATCTGAGTACTATGGGCCTGAGTTCTTCTTTGAACGTGGAGCTGAAGAACTCACAATGGAAGAACAAGTTGTTTTCTTTGAGGCCTATGTCAGAGAGTCTTACAGCCTCATTATTGGGAAGTAGGTTTCATGGATGGGGTAACAGCTCTGTGTCCAATTCCCCAAAACAGAGTTCCCATTCATCCTTTGCCAATCAAGCCTTCTGAAATATCTTCCCTGGCTTGAGCTTATATTGAAGAATTCTAAGCTGATCTAGATTTTGTTTCTGCCAATAAGTAGGACCTCAATAATTTTAAAGGTTTTGGCTGCATTGGGTCAGGGGGAGTTTGTTGGACCAAAAGAACCAATGATCCAGATCAGAAAAACCTTTAAGTCCCACAGACATCAAAACAACTGAAGTGATCTACAACTGCTGAAGACAAAGTCTGAAGAACAAAGTCTGAAGATAAAGTCTGAAGACAACTGTTGAAGACAAAGTCTGAAGATCAAGTTCTCAGTAGTTGTCACAACAGCTGAAGTAGTTCTCTTCAGTAGTTGTGATGGTTTACATTTCAGTAGATTGTAATTAGTAGTTTTATATCATGTAAAACATCTGAAGTTCTTATACTTCAGATGTTATAACTTCAGTAGTTGTAATGTTGTTTATACTTAGCTTTTAATGAAGATGTCCTCAGTTGTTGTGGACATCTTTAGTAGTTTAGTTTTATTTCAGTTGTTTGTATAAATCAGTTAGATTGCACTATCATGTGACGTCAGCTGATGTCACATTCCTTATAAAAGGAATGTTGACCTAGTTTCACGACACGGGAAGTTTGTGCATGAATGAAAACATTCCTTTTGCAGAAAACTCTCTCTTTATAACCGTTAATGTTTGATTGAATACTCATATTATTCTTGCTAGAATTTAGTCTAATCCATGTGCTATTCCGCTGCAAATCATAATCTAATTGATCAAACTAGATCTCGATCCCTTCAATTGTTACAAAAAAAAATTATAATAGGTTTTCATTTCAAAATTCTTTTAGGCCTTTAATATTATGTTGTTATAAATTTATCATTTTCATGCATTTCACATAAATTGCACACAAACAAACACGGATTAGCTTGCTTTCACACACAGATAAACACGAGTTTATTTTGTTAAAATGAAATTATCTAATTAGAAATGTCGAGATTGTGTTTGTGACTGTGTTTCAGATTATTAGTGTAAATGATGGCAGATCATCAGTTTAGTAGTGTACCTGATTAGAGAACCTGTTCTTAAAGTTGGCAGAAGATACCGAGCTAGGGATCTTCTTCCTACATCTTCTGAAGCACTCAAGATTAGAGATTTGGGAAAGCTGTTCCAATATCTTTACAAAGGATGCACTCGAAAAGGGGAATCATATAAATAGGGGGATCTTATGAGATGAATAATCTTTCTCATTAGACTCAAAAGATTCAAATTGAAGATCATTCTACTGTTGACTTCTCGGTGCTGATTTAGACTAAGGGGAGTATTGGTGGAGCCGTACAAGATAGTCTATATTATCAAAATAGTCAAAGTCAACAATAGTCAACGTCACGGTCAAAGTCAACACAAAATTCAAACCTGACATGTTCGAATCGAAGAATCCAGACGAGACGTTGAAGATTTAGATGACTAGTAGTTTTATTGTAATAAATATATTTTGTATGAACAAAATATATTTTATCTTGTTTTAGTCATTTTTATGTTTTATATGAAATTTCCATTAATTAGCCTAAGTCTAGGGAGCTAAGTGCATTAGTAAATATTATATTCACTATAAATAGCCTAATTATAATTAGCATTAGGTTAATGGTTGAATGACCCATTGATTGGGGGTTTCCACTTTGTACAAATTATATTAAATTAATATAGATCAAATTAGGGTTTTAGTGTGTTTATCATATTTTGATCCATAATCTTCATGATTTGATTCAAGTGTGATTATTTTGGGCTAACAGTTATCTTGAGCCAGATGTACCTGAGGCAGAAGGTCTAAGAGACATGATTAGATTTGTATCATCTACTAGAGTTGCTCATGCTATTAGAATCAGACCAATTATCTCTGAGAATTTCATAAGGACTTTCTGGAGCATGGCTAAAGTGACTGAAGTTCATACTGTAAATACTCTATTAGGCAGAATTTCTGAAGATCATACTCTGGCCATCATTGAATAGATTATGAGACGGTGTCTATAGTTTGGTGATGATGCTGACACTACATTAGAGTTTGATGGTGATATTATAAATACCTTCTTTGTTACGATAGGGTATGAATGAGGTTATGAGGGGAAACACATTGTTAAACGTTTGGTGGAACTACAATGGCAATTTCTTATACACATCTTCCAACAATGTTTATCCTAGAGGAAGACTGGATGGAATGACAATCCTATCACCACATCATCTACTATATGTGCTTTGTGCACTAACAGACCATTCAACATGCTAGCTTATGTTTTCAATGGTCTGGTGTCTAACATTCAAGAGGGAAGAAGGCATATATTCCTCATGTATCCAAGATTTCTTCAATGCCTTATCAATGAGGCATTTCCAGAAATAGTTCCAGTAGGACCAATGATGAATATTTCTCACTACAATGTCAAGTCCTATAAGTACATCAAGAAGTGGAATCCAATACATTTCTACATTGGAATATTTCTTCCCTGTTTCCATGGATGTTAGAGCAGATTAACCAGAAAATATAGTAGAAATATAAGAAGAAGAAGCTCCTATTGATGAGCATGTTCATGATGAAGTTTCAAAACATGCTCATGATCAACACCATGTTGATGAGCATGTTGAAGAAGCTATAGAAGGACAAAGGCTAGTGTCACCACACGTAGATATTGGTGGTGATCTTCACACAAGGCCTTTTGTTCAAGAGACTGAAACTACATCCCTATTTATCCCATTTCCTATTCACTCCTTAAATGTATCTCCAGTTCATCATCATCATCATGTGTCTCGTGTTCATTCTTCTCGGTAGCTGCTGAACCTATTTAGTCTATTGAATCTACCAGTTCTTCAAAGAAATTCAAATCATCTTTAGATGATGAGGATCAATCTATGAGATTACCCATGAGACAAGCTCTATCTAAAGCTGGTCCTTCTAAAAGCTATGTAGAATTAGAAGTGAATGGACTAGATGAAAAGGATGAAATGATCTCTGAACACTTGCAAAAAGTAGCTAGAATAAAGAAACTACTTGATATAAGATCTAGCATCATCGGGGATAGATTGCTAGAATTGGATGAAAAGGATAAGGAATTAAAAGAACTTAAAATAATTATCAAGTGGAAAAGAAAGAGAAAGATGACGTGATTGCAAAACTCAATGGTACACTTCAACAAGAAAAACAAGAAATTAAGGGTCATGTTGACATAATAACTGTTCAAACTATTACTATGGGAGATCAAGAAGATTTTCATGACATATAGACTAATATCATAGCTGATCTTAATCAACAAATTGAGACTTTAACCAAAAGAGTTTCAGAGTTGGAGATGTTGCTTATGATTAAACAAGATATAGCTAAAGAGAAAGAAGATTAGATGATGAGTCAAAGATGTAAAAGAAATATAAAAGTGAGAAAGAAGAAAAAGATCATAGTTCCTCATGAGAGAGTGATAAGCATGATGATGAGTTTCCTCCTACTAAGAAGATGAAACCCATTAAGCCTTTGGAAGAGACTGGACCCAGTAAATCAAAACAACATGACTATGGTGTTGTACACAAGTAAATTATCTAAAAAACTCAAGATGAAGAAGCTAAGTTTACAGATATGATTAAAGAACTTGAAAGTTATTCATAAGAGGAATTCATCATTGATGATGAATTCTAGGACTTTGTAAGTATCAAAGACAACTTGAACCTATAGTGGTGATTCCACACTCATCAATGCCATTAGAAAAAGAGTCAAGCTTGTAGATTGTACTAGCTATCACTTTAATTGATAAGCAAAAGACACTGATAAGAAAACTATGTGAGGAACTACAAGAAAAGGAAGAATTAGCACCAACAGAAAAAAAATGAAATCTGCTAAACTATGGAGGAGACAACTGAACAAGAACAAAAAGAAGTTAAGAAACTTGAGCCATCTTCATCTAATCCCTTATTGCACACTTACACTAAAAAGAAAGTATCCGACTGAAAAATCAAAAGGAAAATGCCTATTGAAGAAGATGAACCATTTAAGAAGAAACAAACGGATGATCCTCGAAGTATAACTGCTATTGCTAAATTTCTTGAGGAACATGAATTGGCTTGGAAACAAATGAAGAAAGGGGCTGAATTTATAAACCTTGAAGAAGGAGAGATAGAATGGGGTTATGTGGTTGACGAATCAAAAAAAAAGCCTAATCAAGGCTGAAATTTCAGCTCAAGTAATGGTTGAAAAGGCTAAAACTAATAATCTGATAATCAAGGTGATGTATTTGATCAATCATGGATATGATGCAGATGAAGTCTTTGGGATGACTTATGAAGGAATGGTGGAAGAAGAAGAAAGGTTGAACAAGCTTCTTGATCCTTCATATTTGACTGATTATGAGAAAGAATTGTAAGGACTCATATAAGGCAGATGCAACCCAAAACATCCAAATAGTCTGTCCTGCATGCATGCACAAAATGCTGAAGTAGAATGCTTCCAAACTTTCACATTCTGCATTAGAAAATATTCTAAGTGTGAAATCTTTCGATGCCAAGACCAATAACTTCGAAAGTCAAAAATGAAGTCTTTCGAAGCTTCAGAGAAAAAGTCTTCCAAAGCCAGTTTATGAAGACAGATTTCTTCTGATGACTTTTAAGTACATGCTTTATCTGATGTACCTTTTACCATAAAGTTGGACCACCATTCCGCTACAACTCTGTTTGACTCACCAACTTTCAGAAGTTGGTGAAAGCTCCATGCTTTTGGTAAACTGTACACTGAGGTCTTGAGTATGTTTCTTTCTACTTTACGTACTTTTATCCTTTTTGTAATGTATTAAGATATGAGCTGTGACATGTAATAGTCACTAGTCAAAATCTGCCTTTTGACTCTACATTGATTTTGTTGTCTAGATGATGTATCCAGTTGACCTTCAAAGTATGGTCGGCTATAATATGTAGTTTAAAGTATCTCAGGTCCCTTGTAATCTAAAATCCTTATATGCTTTGTAAACACTTATAAGGAACTTGAGATCAATATACGTCATTCTTGAAAACCAAACACTTGTGTTATTTTATTATTGTCCTGTATTTCTATTAATTGTTTTACTAAGTACCAAGGTGACTGGTTGGCAGTTCTGTAACACCTGGAATAAAGTTGAAACAAGCGAATTAATACTAATGGGCTTAGACGGGATTATTTAATGTAAATAAGATGGATATGGAGTATGGACCGAGTAGTCCTCGCGTGTTATGTGTTCGGAGAGTTTAAGATCCTGGGAACGCCTGGTATATATATAAATGGACCAGCTTGAACCACTCTCATTTGCAAGTCAACATAAATTTCTAGAGGGAGAGTGTAGAGACAGAAAGTGGAGAGAAGTGGTGAGTCAAGGCTCAGTTGATCAAGAGATTGAAGATCGGTGTTCGCGGGCATCAAAACAACAAGAAAAGACCAAGAATCCAGGTATGAAACATTGTTTAATCTTTCATTTTGATGTAAACTCGGATTCTAGAGCTTGGGGTTTTTGAAAGTGGCAAAGAATAGCCCAAAACACATGTTTTTGTGTAAGAAAAACATGTAAGAAGTGTAAATATAGCTTATTAGGTGATAAACCATGGTTTTGGGTGTAAAAGATTGAAGTTTTGGGTGTAAAAGATTGAAGTTTTGGGTCAACATTGGGTTGGTTCGTAATTTTATCCCGTTCTGCAAAACTAGGTGGTCATCTAGTGTAATATGTAGTCATCCAGCGAAAGCATGAAGACCTTCTGTGAAAATGTAGTTTCATGGATAATTTCACAAACATGGATATCCAATGAAAGTTGGGCGAAACTGGCAGCGAAGATGCTAGCGAATCTGCCAGCGAAACTGCTGGTGAAACTAGCAGTAAAACTGCTAGCGAAACTTGCAGCGAAACTGCTAATCATGCAGCGCAATTAGGCAGAAATTAACTCCTTTGAGTGTTAACTTATCTGCAGGCTGAGTAGTGTGACCCTTGCTTTGAAAGCTTAATTGAGAAGCTGCTCAGTTAGGGGGTGTTTGATTTTTTGAATAAACCTCTTCCCCACCTCTTCATCTGCGCACACGCAGATGCGGGAAAAGGTTTTACTTTGCAGAGTCTTTGTTTTCTAGAAGACGTTTCATTAAAAAATGTCTTCCTGACGTTTACACTGAGAAGATGTGGAACAAGGTCTTCTAAACTCTTCACAACCTCTTCTGAACTCTTCACAACCATTTCTTCTTTCATTTAGACGCTAAACAACCTCTTCGCCACTATACCCACCGCCCCCACTCCCCATTTCTTCACAATCGTCGAGCTCCGCCACCGTCGAGTTTCACCGCCACCTCGCCACCATCAAGTTCCACCACCATCGTCGCCACCTTTAGTCCCCCACCCACTTCGGCCCCCCTCCCCCTTTGGCCCCTGACCCCCTTCGTCCCCCACCCCTTCGTCCCCCACCCCTTCGCCACCATCGCCATCGTCGAGTTCCACAACAGGCTAGTTTTTTTATTTGTTATTTGTGTGATAATATGTGATTTATGTAGGATGATTTTAGTGATTTTTTTGTTTGTATGATTAGTTTGTATATGGTTTGTATGAGGAATGAATTGGTTTAGTTGGTTGGTATAGTTTGTGTGAAGAATGAATTGGTTTGTGTGGTTGATGATTTTGTGATTTGGTATAGTTTGTTTGATTAGTTTGTATGATGAATGATTTTGTTTGTGTGGTTGGTGTTTTTTGTTTAGTTTGTTTTATTACTTTGTATGATGAAAGAATTGGTTTGTGTGGTTGGTGTTTTTGGTTAGTTTGTTTGATTAGTTTGTGATTTCGTATAGTTTGTATAATGAATGAATTGGTTTAGTATTTGGATTTTTAAGGTTAGTGATGCGGAATGTGAAATAAACGATTTATAAATGTATTCGTATGGTTTTATGAATATTATTGTAGTGTTGTATGACTTTTATTTATATTTTAATGGATTTCTATGACTTTTATTCATATATTAATGTATTAGTTGTTTTTAAAGTTTAAAAAATAAATTTAGTTTAATTACAGAATATTTCAGCATTCTGCAAATGTTAAAAAAACAAACACTCTTTTTCTTGTAGATTGCAAAAATTTGGTCCACCTCTTCTGCTGCAGATGTTTGCAGATGTTGTCCGCAGACTGCATATGTTTTTCTGCAGAAAAAAACAAACAGCACCTTAGTCCAGATGAGTTCTAGATCCGCTATTTTAATGGTTTTAAACTAGTTTGAGTCTAGAAATACATGCTAATATACGTTTTAAACTACCAAGATTTTAAGAGGTTTTAACAGGAAGATTGATTTTTCTATAAGGAAATGTGCTATATAAATGTTCTAAAATAAAGTTTTTGCATGATGACCTAGTAGCGCGACCCCTGCGAGGGACATTGCCCCTTGGACCCGACTAAGGGCTGCTGCCTTAGGTACGCGCTGTCAGGGCTGTCACCCCCGAACCCCCGCGGTCCCGCGGAGGATCATTTATGTTCTATGGTAACTTATGCTTGTTGTGCATATGTTTATGTATGTGAATGAATGATGCATGATGTTTATGATGATGTGTGATGATGTTTTGCTTATGTATGATATGTTTTCTTATGTTCCTTATTACGTATTATGATGTGACTATTCGTGCTCTGATTATGATAATGAATGTAAAGTATTATCTTAACGAACGAAAGATTTAAGATAATGAAAGTGGAATATAATGAATGAACGAAAGTCTTACAAGCAAATGAAAGGAGGTTTGCAACTAATTGAGAGTTGTTAGCTCAACTGTGTGTTTACAGCATGCGATATTTACTAACCCTTAGGGGTCACACAGGGTAAGTTAGTCTATGTACTACTTCATAAGTGTGATATGTGCAATATGGGGTCCTTGTCGCTTAACCCTAGATGATATGGCTTTGTGCTCAAGAGGGGGGTTAAGCATATGACAAGACCTAGATAAAAGTGAAAAGATAATAAATGTATGAAACATGCGATAAGTACGAAACATGCAATAAGTACGAAACGTGCGATAAGTACAAAAAGTGCGATAAGTACGAAACGTGCGATATGATCGAAATGAACGATGATGGAAGATAATAAATATTATCTTGACGTACGTATGATGTGTGATCATGTGCGAAAGAAATAAAATGCTTTAATGAATGAAAGGTAATATAATGTTTTTGTAAAACTTGAACTCACTCAGCAATGCTAACTTTTATGTATTTTCCAGTTGACAGGTAATTGTTGTTGAGGATGGCATCGGGCGGCTACTTGGCATTTTTGGGAAGGCATCCATTTTGTTAAATGATAATGTTTTTGCATTGTAATGCGAACAAACGATGTTTTGTAATTATTATAAGTATTGTATTATTTTGCAAAAGCAACGAATGAAATGATTTTAAATTATTCCGCTGTGTTGTTTTAGAAATTTTAATATATATTATGTTTTGTGTTCGATGATTGACCAGCTGTAAGCATCCAGGAAACAGGGCCTTACAGTTCCCCATTTGATATGTTAAGTGTTCTAAATCAACTCTCCTCATTGTGTGTTGTGTTGTAAGTGACCAACCCCTTAACCAGTCCTACAATTGGTATCAGAGCATTCGAGGCTCTTGATTGTAAGATCTTAACATCTTAAGATCCCTCACACATACAAAATACTTAACATCTCAAATGGCAGCTATCACTAAAGCTGATATGGAAAGTGGAACCATGACAAAGTACCCACTGATCACTCTTGAAGACTTTGACACTTGATGCCAAAGAATGGAAGGTTTCATCAAGTCTCAAGACTCCAGGATGTGGGAATATGTTGTTTTAGGACCTTACATACCAATCACCTCTTTAGATGCTGCTGGAAGTGGTATGAATCCAAAGGTCGTGGCTGACTACTCTGATGAAGATAGAAAGATAGTAGAAATTGATCAAAAATCCATGACATCCCTTTAGAGTGCTCTAACAAACTCTGTATACGGAGGTTTTAAGAAATGCAAAAAAACTAAGCAGCTATGGGATGCATTGAAACTAATGCATGAGGGTTCCACTAAAGCCAAGGAGAACAAGAAGGATCTCTTTAAGAAGTAGTTTGAAAACTTCACCTTTAAAACAGGTGAAACCATGACTCAACAATACTTCAGGTATGTTAAGATTGTGGACACTCTAGTGGATGTTAGAGTGACTCTTGAAAACAGGGACATTGTAGGGAAGTTTATGTCCTTTCTTCCTATTAAATGAACATATTTTTGTGTTGTTATCAAGAAAACTAAGAACCTTAAGACTCTTACTTTGACTGAGTTGTATGGTATTCTTAATGGATACTAGATGGAGATGAACATCCAAGGTTCATCTGTTAACTCCAGCAACCAAATGAGTTCAGCCCTACATGTGTCTGAAAGGGATAACATAGAGCTTCAACATCATCTTACATGCTACCCTGAAAACTCACAAAAGAGTCCTTTCATCACCTTTCTAGAGACACCAAGAGAAAGCTACACTCAAGGAAGCCCGTTCCAAGAGACAAGTTCTACACATGCCTTTGTGTCTTCTGATGAAAACTTAGGAAACTTTTTATTCACCATTGAAGACCTCAATTGTATTCATCTAGATGATTTAGAGTATATGGAAATAGTCCAGCAAATGGCTCTTCTCACTCACAGAACTAAGAAGTTCTACAAGAGGAGATAAAGGGAATTTCCAAGCAATACAGCTAGTGGAAAGTATGGGCTGGATAAAAGCAAAATTAAGTGTTACAGCTATAACCAAATGGGCCACTTTGCTAGGAATGCAAGGCATTAAGGACAAATGGTGGCCAAGCACAAACCAAACCAAACTACACTGAGAAAGTCACCCAGAATGAGAAGCCAAAGCAGCAAGCTGCAGTTGCTATTGAAGAAGGAGGCTTTAACTAGAGTTTTCAGGTGGAAGATGTATCTCCAAAACAAGCACTGATGGCTGACCATGATGAAGCAAAGGTATTGGAACATCTCTGTACACCTGAATGTATTGCTAAAGTAAATGGATACATGTCCTACAACGTAGAGATGAGATCGGATCTTGAGTCCTTAAAAATCTTATAATCGAATTTAGAAAGATTTGAAAATGATTATAAACTGAAAATAGAGGACTTAGAGAAAACTATTTCAGTTCTTAAATATGAACACACCAACTACAGGACCCAGATCAAAGATCTCATAACCAAGTTGTCTGAATGTCAGGCTATGCTTGTGATCAGCAAAGCCAGGGTAGAAAATCTATTATTAGAAATAAACCTTCAAGAACATTATATCCTAATCCTCACATGCAAAAGTTTGTTATTAGAAATAGCAGGGACTGTGATCTAGTGAGATAGTTCCTCCGCACACCATTTTGTCTGTAAGATCTCCTAGGTGTGGAACTTGTGAAGATGAGCATACTCTCATAGACCCTTTGACTTAAGAGGATGAAGAAGTGATAGTGAAGAATGCCTCTGAGTAGAGTAAAGAAGAGTATTTTAAGAAGGGTCACTATCCTTTTAAGGAGAGTAAGAAGACTATAATGACCAAGTCAATAAGAAAGAACTTGATCAGAAAGAGCAAGAAAAAAGCAAAGAAGGCTCAAGAGATCAAGGCCACTTTTGACTCTAAGCATAACAAGTCTTTATCTCTATAGGGTTTAAAGTGGTTAAGATTGAAGACATCAACCTGAACACTAGTACCAAGAGTTTTCGTTCATGTTCAAATCATCTCAGCAATAAGAAGAAGGCTGATCAGCTATGTACCATTGATACACAGTTTGAACCATCCAAATCCAAAGGAAGTCCTCACCCTAAAAGGATTTCCACTGCATCTGCAAAGATAAAGATGGAAAAGGAAAGTGATCAACTTCAGCTTTGTTCACAAAAGAAGGTTCTTAGGAATAAGAATTTTGAATGTGTTATGTGTGAGAGTTCCTCTCATCTTGCTAAGGATTCTCCTTACAATCCTAAAGACACTCTCCACATGATCAAGAAAGAGACTTCTAAGAGTTTCAAGAATGTAACATCTGGTTATTTATAAAGATATAGAAAGAAAGAATAAAGTGAAGTAAAAAGAAGGAAAAGAAATAAAACCAAGTCTAGGGGTTAAGAATAACAAAAAGGACAAAAAGTTTAAAAGTTGGTGATAAAGGTGGTATGGCCGCCTAATTGGTCACACCACACCTTTTTCATTCAGATCTTGGTAGAGAGAGAGAAAGAAGGAGCTAAAACTCTCGGTTTTGAAGGAGGAACAAGAAAGAATTCAAATTCAAGGTAAGATTTCACGTGTTCATGATGTTCTTGTCTGGTTTTATCCTCGGGTTATGCTTATGTGTGTTTGCATGTGTTCGGGTATGATTTTAGTGGTTTTAAGGCGGTTGAACTCAATAGCAAACGACTTTGGAAGAAGCCATACTCAAGAGCTGCTAAGGTGAGTTCTAGAACCCCTCTTTTACTAGTTCTTGACTGATTTTGGGGCTAGAATTGCATGAATGTATGTTTTCCTTAAACTGGGTTTTTACCCGTATGTATGAATGTGTGTATGTTGATATTATGATGTAATGATTAGCTATGTTCATGCTTGATTATGTGTGACTATGTTTCTAAGGCTTAGAAGGTAAATTTAAGCTTGGAACATGATATATAGTGATTGGGAACCGAGATCTGATGTTTAGAGCTCATATGTTCAAGTTTTAGCATCTGCCTAAGTATGGGAAATGTGGATGAGTAATGAAAGTCAATACGAATGAGTATTGGATGAAATGCGGATGATAGTTAATGTGGATGAGCATTAATTACTATGGAAAGTCAATGCGGATGAGTAATGAAAGTCAATATGGATGAGTATTGGATGAAATGCGGATGAACATTGACTAAGCATGGGAAATGCGGATGAGTAAGGTCAATGCGGATGAATAAATGCGGATGAACCGGAACAAATGCGGATGAAGTAAAACAAATACGAATGAACGAGAACAAATGCGGATGAAGTAAAACAAATGTGGATGAACTATAGGAAATGCGGATGAACAAAAGACAAATGCGGATGAACACTTTGAATTTTCTCTGACTTTCTAGGGAAAAAGATGAATGGAGGCTTTGACTTGGGATGTTTCTGGGGGTTCATGGAAGCTGACTTTTGAGGTCATAGATGATATGATGGGCATGTTATGATGTATGATTGATGCTTTGGCATGATGTGTATGATGTTATGCATGATGGTATGTATGAAGTATGTTATGATGTATGTATGATGCTTATGCATGATGTTATGTATGATGTATGTGATGTATGTATGATGCCCTGTATAATGATGTTGACTGATGATATTATTGTTCCTTATTATGTATGTTTATTTTCCCATGGCTTTACAATGGATGTTAATGAATGAAATGAAAGCATTATGTAACGTAAAGTGGAAGATACTGAAAAGAGGAACATGATGAATGAATGCATGCATTAACGAACGATGGAAAGTAAAGAAAGTCTTGCAAGCCTTGTATGTTGGGACATGCCCCATTGTAGCGTGTTAGCCCAACGGTGTGCGGGTTAGCTACCCCAGAAGGATGCGCATTGGGGTCTTTCTTTGTGATTGACCATATGTATGGAACCCTAGTCTCTTGCACTAGATACTATGGCCAGGCTATTGTGCGCCATGACGGGGGGTTTATGATGGACCCTGGCCCAGTATCAGCTTTTTGCATGACGAAGGGTATAGCATATGACAATGGTACACCTGAACATACCCTAGGTACTGTGGCAAGGCTGCTGTGCGCCATGACAGGGGGTCTATGATGGACCCCGGGCTAGTACCAGCTTTATGCATGACGGTAAGGTAAGGTTCATGGTTTGATGGAATGAAATGAAGTAATGATGAACGAATTAATGAACGTAATGAATGTGAATGAGAATGACGTACGATGAATGAAAAAAAGTTAGTGACCGAATGATGAAGATAATAATGATATTATCTATTTGTACGTATGATGTGTGTTCACATGCAAAAGTAAAGAACGGTTTTTATGAAAGTAAAGTATGTTTTATTATAAAACTAGAACTCACTCAGCAACACTGACTTTTTATGCATTTTCAGTTGGCAGGTGTGCATTGCTAAGGATGGCGCAGGGCAGCTACTTGGCATTTGGGATGGTATTCTTTTGTTACTGTTTTTGCATTGTAATGCGAACAAATGAAAATGTGTAATGATTGATTGTATTAATTTGCAAAGGCAGTTATTATGAAAGAAAAAGTTATTTTAATGTTATGTTGTGGTGTTTTTATGAAAGTTAAATGAAATTGTATTGTGAGCAATGATTGGCCAGCTATAAGCGTCCCGGGAACAAGGCCTTACAAGTTGGTATCAAAGCCAAAGTTTAAGTGAAACGGGTAAATTTTCAAAATAAACCTAAACTTATATTGAAAATGGGATAGAAAGGGAAGGGATGCCAGTCCGAGTAGCTGCGTGCCATCAGGTATTTTATAAATGATTAACCGGTATTATGTGTGCATGTTATGTGGTTATGTGTTGCTGGTAGATTTAGATACTGATCTAGTCAGGATAGGTAATGCTTGGGGTATGAAGTGTAAAGTAAGTGGCTAATCACAACTGGCCACTATAATTAGGGACTTATTATACTTGACATAAACTGGGCTATTCCCTTGAATGACCGTGTTGGTGTTTGAATGTTTCAGCGTGTGTGTGAGGATGGCCACTGGTAGATCATCTAAAGCTTCATGTGGTGGAGGTTGTGGTGCTGAACCACGGGTTATGAGAGGAAGGCCTAGAGCCAAAAAGGTGGTTCATGAAGAACCAGAGACCCCTCATCCGAAAGGTGGTGATGAGAGTGCCAATTTGAGAGCCTAAGTGAAGGAGGCGGTTGTGGAGGAAGTACATCAGGTCATGCAGACGATCCTACCGTCTGTGGTGACTGAAGTGATAAAGGCTATCAGAGATGGGGAAAGAAGGGAATGGAGTAGACCTGTGGGCGAAAGGAGACAACTCGAGCCTAAGATGGTTTTGTCTGATGACGAAGAAGAAGAGCCTACACCGGAGGTGGCACGAGGCTATAATTACGGGGCGTTTCAACGATGCAAGCCCCCTACTTACAATGGTAACAGCACAACTGCTACTGCTCACCGGTGGGTGAGAGAAACGGAATCTGTTCTAAATATCAGCGAGTGCCGGGAAGACCAGAAAGTGAAGTTTGCCGCCCACTCTTTCGTGGACTTAGCTTTATGCTGGCGGGAAAATATAATCCAAGCTGAGGGTAGCCGGGCTATTGGGAGAATGAGGTCGGCCGAACTGAAAAAGTTGGTGATCGAGGAGTTCTGTCCTCACAGGGAAATAGATAAGGTGGAAAGAGAGTTCCTGCAGCTGGTGGCGGGACCATGACACATCAGTAGTACACTACCAAGTTCAACGAGATGGGACGTCTGGTGCTAGACCAAGTGACGCCTTTCTCATGAAAGATTAAGAGGTACATTCAGGGCTTGCCGGCGGATATCCGTAGGCATATGATCGCTGCCCGACCTAGGACGTTTAGGTCGGCGGTTGACTTGGCAGGGAGATTGTATGATGAAAGAACTGTGGTGGTGACTAAAGGCAGCAAGAAAGGTAGCGGTGACTGGAATTGGAATGGAAAGAGGTTTGGTCGGGGTGGTGACCGGACGAGTAACAAGAAGGCACGGGTGGATGACCGCGGTGTGATCACATCGGGTGCGGGGTCGAAGATGTGTGGTAGATGTGGGAATGAGCATACTGGAGAATGTAGACTGGGACGGAACTTATGCTTCAAATGCGGGAAGACGGGGCATACGGCAAGGGACTATCGTACGGTCTGGTGTTTTAATATTGGCGTGGAGGGTCACATGAGTAGGGATTGTAAGAAGCCGAGGGCTGAGGGTTCCGGGGTGAAGAAGACTGGAGGTGAAGGACTAAGGGCGAGTGCTAGAGCATTCACAGTGATGCAGGAGGAGGCTAGGACGGATCCGGATGTCTTGTTAGGTACGTTTCTAGTAAACCAAACTTTAGCCTCTTTATTATTCGATTCTAGTGCTAATAAAAGTTTCATTTCTGCTGCTTTTTGTGCTAAACTACCTGTTAGTAGTAAGAATATATATGCGCCCTTCAATGTAGAAACTACCATAGGTAAGTCTACTAGGATTTCTGAGGTGATAGAAGGATGTGATGTGGAATTGGAAGGTCATAAGTTTCCGTTAGACCGTTCGTGATGACCTTAGCTGGTTTTGATATGGTTCTTGGGATGGATTGGTGGCGGACTACAAGGCAAACATTGTGTGACGCAAGAAGATGATTCGATTGACAGTGCCTGACGGGAGTTTTGTAATGGTTTATGATGATCGGTTTACGACGATTCCAAAAGTAATTTCAATGGATGTGGCTGGAAAGTGCATGAGGCGTGGATGTAGTGTCTACTTGGCCTATGTAAAGGACGTGGATACGCTAGCACTACAACTATCCGATGTGCCGGTTGTGTGCGACTTTCCAGATGTGTTTCCCGAGGACTTATCAGGAGTGCCACCTGACAGAGAGATCGATTTCCAGATCGATTTGATACCAGGTGCCCAACCTGTCGCCAAGGCACCGTATCGATTGGCTCTGACGGAGATGAAGGAGTTGATGGAGTAGTTTCAAGAGCTGCTTGATAAGGAGTTTATTAGACCGAGTATATCTCCTTGGGGTGCTCCGGTCCTGTTTGTGAAAAAGAAAGATGGTAGTATGAGGATGTGTATTGACTACCATGAGCTGAATAAGTTGACGATAAAGAACCGCAACCCCTTACCACGGATTGATGACTTGTTGATCAACTTCATGGTGCTAGTTCAATTTCAAGGATAGACCTTCGATCTGGTTATCATCAGTTGAAAGTGAAGGAGTAGGATATACCTAAAACGGCTTTTCGCACACGTTATGGTCATTACGAGTCTCTTGTCATGTCATTTGGTTTGACCAACGTGCCAGCTGCTTTTATAGATCTAATGAATCGAGTGTGTCGGTCAATGTTGGATAAATTAGTGATTGTGTTCATTGATGATATTCTAATTTATACGAAGAGCGAGATTTAGCATGCCGGCCACATTCGGGAGGTTTTGGAGATGCTTAGAAAGGAGAAGTTGTACGCTAAGTTCTCCAAGTGCACATTCTGGTTGCGCGAGGTTCAATTCTTTGGTCATGTGGTGAATCCTGATGGGGTCATGGTGGACCAGGCAAAGGTGGAGGCGGTGATGCAATGGAAGTGTCCAAAGACACCAACCCAGATCCATAGTTTCTTGGGTTTGGCAGGCTACTACATGAGGTTCATTCAAGACTTTTCTAAGATCGCTTCCCTACTAACTAAGTTGACCTGGAAAGATGTAAAGATTGTATGGGTTCAAGCTCAAGAGAAGGCATTCAAGGACTTGAAGACAAGGTTGACTCAAGCTCCTGTTCTGTCATTACCTGATGGAAGTGAAGATCTAGTGGTTTATTCTGATGCTTCTTACTCAGGGTTGGGGTGTGTGTTAATACAGAGAGGGAAGGTTATAGCCTATGCATCCTGATAATTGAAGGTTCATCGGGTGAATTATCCTACTCATGACTTGGAGCTAGCAGTCGTGGTCTTTGCGCTAAAGATTTGGAGGCACTATCTGTATGGGACAAAGTGCTCAGTATTCACTAACCACAGAAGCTTGAAGTACTTCTTTGAGCAGAAGGACCTGAACATGAGACAGAGATGATGGTTGGAGCTGATAAAGGATTATGATTGCGAGATCCATTACCATCCGGACAAAGACAACGTGGTGGCGGATGCCCTTAGTCGAAAAGAGAGACCTGAACCGATTCGGGTCAAAGCTTATTAGTTGATCATGACCTCTGATGTGATGAAGCAGGTCAAGGAGTTTCAAGATGAAGCGTTGAAAGAAGATCATCTTAGCTCTAAAGGAATGAGAGGTCTAGTCGCAGAATTGGGTGAAAACATGCTTGGTGTTTGAACTCGATTTGGAAGGATGTGGATTCCTCTTTTTGGGGTCTACGGGTGAAGATTTTGGATGAAGCTCATAAGACTCGATAATCTATTCATCCCGGTGCCACAAAGATATATCAAGACATGAATAAAGATTATTGGTGGCCGGGTATGCAACGTGATATGGGGGAGTATGTGAGTAAATGCCTTACTTGTCTTCAGGTGAAGGCCAAACACCAGAAGCCGTATGGGAAGATCCAACCTTTGGATGTACCAGAATGTGACTGGGGTTGAGTAAGAGTGATATTCTTACTGTGAATCGAATTTGATAATCAAGTCAATGATTGAGTGGCGGAAACAAACAATCAAAGAACATTCAAAGCAAGAAAAATACTCATAAATGGTGTTTGTATTGATATATGAAAGTTGATAAATTACAAAGAATGATTATAACAGAAATTCTCTATCTATCAGCCGTCACCTCAGTATGAGGTCAACTATTCTATTTATAGGCAGACACGATGCCTTTACAAAATAACTAAACTAACCCTGACCTATTACATAAAAAACTAGTCTAAGTCTTGATCTGCATCTCTGCTTGTTCATCCGCATTGACAAATGCGGATGAGATAATCTTGATCAGCATCTCCACTTGATCATCCACATTAGTAAGTTGGTCATCCGCATTGGTTAATGCGGATGAACAAATACTTATGCGTATTTGGTCGGTCATCCGCATTTGTCAATGCGGATGAGCAAAGTCTTGTCAGCATCTTGTTTTGTTCTTCTGCATTAGTCAATGCGGAAGAGTAACTTGTTCAGCATTAGTATTATGTCTTCCGCATTAGTCAATGCGGAAGAGTAAACACTTGTCCGCATAAGAGTTATGTCTTCCGCAGTAACTAATGTGGAAGAGAACACTTGTTATTTTCCTTACAAATCTTCATCTGCATTTCTTCTTGGACTTGTGGGATTCCAGCTGAGCAATCATCAATTCACCCATTAAGTTGGCATGTATGATCCTTTCAGGGTGCAACAGAATGGAAGTGGGAGCACATCACCATGGATTTCATTACAAAGCTGCCGCGTACCCCGAGAGGGTATGATGCTATATGGGTGATTGTTGATCATTTGACGAAGAGTGCTCACTTCCTACCGATTCGCGAGACGTATTCATTTGAGAGGTTGGCGGATCTATTCATCAAGGAGATAGTAACTTGTCGTGGTGTGCTGGTGTCTGTTGTGTCTGATCGTGACACCCTATTTAATCCAAATTTTGGAAAAAATTCCACGATATGATGGGGACAAGGTTGCATATTAGGACGATCTATCATCCTCAGACAGATGGTTAGTTAGAGAGGACCATTCAGACGTTGGAGGATATGCTTCGTGCTTGTGTTATCGATTTTGGAGGAAGTTGGAATGACCACTTACCGTTAGCTGAGTTCTCATATAACAATAGTTATCATGCCAACATTGGTATGCCCCCTTAGAAGATGCTATATGGCATGAGATGTACAACACCCGTCTGTTGGGGTGATATTGGTCAGAAGGAGTTAGGAAGCATCGAGGTAATCGAGGCTATGACGGAGAAGCTTGAAAAGATCAAAGCCTTCATGAAGATAGCCAAAGATAGATGGAAGTTGTATGCTGATAAACGAGGCAGACCGATTGAGTTTAAGGTGGGTGACCGGTTTTGTTGACGGTCTCACCTTGGAAGGGTATCATCCGATTTAGAAAGCAGGGTAAGTTGAGCCCAAGCTATATAGGGCCTTTCTGAATCGTTGATCGAGTAGGTGAGGTGGCCTGTAGATTGGAATTACCAGATGAGTTAAGTGGAATTCACCTGACATTCCATGTACCTCATCTGAGGAAGTGTTTAGCGGATGCGGATATGATTGTTCCACTGGAGGATATCGAAGTAGATGAATGGCTCAATTATGTGGAGTAACCAGTGGCAATCATTGATCGAAAAAAGAAGAGGCTAAGGAGTAAACTGGTTCCTCTTGTGCGTGTACAGTGGAAGCACAGGAAGGGATCCGAGTCTATGTGGGAGACTGAAGAAGAGATGAGACAGCATTAACCATGATTGTTTGAGGAATGACAAGTTTCGGGGACGAAACCTATATAAGTGGGATGGACTTGTAACAGCCAGTTATTTATAAACACACAAAAAGAAAGAATAAAGTGAAGTAAAAGGAAGGAAAAGAAATAAAACCCAAGTTTAGGGGTTAAAAGTGTCAAAAAGGACAAAAAGTTTAAAAGTTGGTGATAAAGGTGGTATGGCCGCCTAAATTTTCACACCACACCTTTTTCATTCGGATCTTGGTAGAGAGAGAGGGAGAAGGAGCCGAAACTCTCGGTTTTAAAGGAGGAACAAGAAAGAATTCAAATTCAAGGTAAGAATTCACGTGTTCAAGATGTTCTTGACTAGTTTTATCCTCGAGTTTATGCTTATGTGTGTTTGCATGTGTCGGGTATGATTTTACTAGGTTTCTAGGCGGTTGAACTCAATTGCAAACGAGTTTGGAAGAAGCCATACTCAAGAGCTACTAAGGTGAGTTCTAGAATCCCTCTTTTACTGGTTCTTGACTGATTTTGCGGCTGGAATTGCATGAATGTATGTTTTCTTTAAACTGGGTTTTTACCCGTATGTATGAATGTGTGTATGTTGATGTTATGATGTAATATATGTTCATGCTTAATGACGTATGACTATGTTTTTAAGGCTTAGAAGGTAAGATTTAAGCTTAGAACATGATAGATGGTTATTAGAAACCGAGATCTGATGTTTAGAGCTCATATGTTTAAGTTTTAGCATTTGCCTAAGTATGGGAAATGCGGATGAGTAATGAAAGTCAATACGGATGAGTATTGGATGAAATGCAGATCATAGTTAATGCGGATGAGCATTAATTACTAAGGAAAAGTCAATGCAGATGAGTTTTGGATGACATGTGGATGAACATTGACTAAGTATGGGAAATGTGGATGAGTAGGGTCAATGCGGATGAACCGGAACAAATGCGGATGAAGTAAAACAAATGCGGATGAACCGGAACAAATGTGGATGAAGTAAAACAAATGTGGATGAACTATAGCAAATGAAGATGAACAAAATACAAATGCGGATGCACACTTAGAATGTTCTCTAACTTTCTGGGGAAAAAGATGAATGTAGGCTTTGACTTACGATGTTCCCGGGGATTCATGTAAGCCGACTTTTGAGGTCATAGATGTTATGATGGGCATCTTATGATGTATGATTGATGTTGTGGCATGATGTGTATGACGTTATGCATGATGGTATGTATGATGTATGTTATGATGTATGTATGATACTTATGCATGATGGTATGTATGATGTATGTGATGTATGTATGATGCCCTGTATGATGATGTTGACTGATGATGTTAATGTTCCTTATTATATGTTTACTTTCCCATGGCTTTACGTTGGGTGTTAATGAATGAAATGAAAGTATTATGTAACGTAAAGTGGAAGATAATGAAAAGAGGAACATGATGAACGAATGCATGCATTAATGAACGATAGAAAGTAAAGAAAGTCTTGCAAGCCTTGTATGTCGGGACACGCCCCATTGTAGGGTGTTAGCCCAACGGTGTGCAGGTTAGCTACCCCAGAAGGATGCACATCGGGGTCTTTCTTTGTGATTGACCATATGAACCTTTGTCGCTTGCCCTAGATACGGTGGCCAGACTGCTGTGCGCCATGACGGGGGGTTTATGATGGACCCTGGCCCAGTATCAGCTTTATGCATGACGGAGGGTATAGCATATGACAATGGTACACCTGAACTTACCCTAGGTATTGTGGCCAGGCTACTTTGCGCCATGACGGGGGGTCTATGATGGACCCCGGCCCGTACCAGCTTTATAAATAAGAGTAGGGTAAGTTTCATGGTTTGATGGAATGAAATGAAGTAGTAATGAACGAATGAAAGAACGTATTTAATGTGAATGATAATGACGTACAATGAACGAAAGAAAGTTAATGAACAAATGATGAAGATAATAATGATATTATCTATTTATACGTATGATGTGTGTTCATATGAAAAAGTAAAGAACGGCTTTTATGAAAGTAAAGTATGTTTTATTATAAACTAGAACTCACTCAGCAACGCTGACTTTTTATGCATTTTCTAGTTGCCAGATGAGCATTGCTGAGGATGGCGTGGGGCAGCTACTTGGCATTTTGGATGGCATTCTTTTGTTACTGTTTTTGCATTGTAATGTGAACAAATGAAAATGTGTAATGAATGATTGTAGTATTTTGCAAAAGTAGTTATTATGAAAGAAAAAGTTTTTTTAATGTTCCGCTAAGGTGTTTTTATGAAAGTTAAATGAAATAGTATGTTTTGTGAGCAATGATTGGCCAGCTGTAAGTGTTTCGGGAACGGGGCCTTACAAAAATACGCAAGCTTCGGAAGCTACAAAATGAAGATGAAGGCAAGTGGAATATTGGCTTTGTAATAAAATTTGGTCTCGGAAGAAATGAATACTTCCGAAGCACTAAATTCTGCTGGAGTGATAGCAAGATCTTCCAAAGGTCCAGTCATCAAAACTTCCAAAGTCAGTAAAACTTCGAAATTATTGAAGGTCAAGTTTAGGCATCCAAAGGTGGTGTGGAAGTTCAAGAAAGACCAAGTGACTGAGAGTTCTCCATTAATAATAGCAAAGGATCCTCAATATATGACTATAGGATCTATTAGTGTGTCATGACCTTCAACTTCTTTTGATAAACCCAAGACAAGCAAAGCTTGGGATTCCAAACGTAACTGATCATCTCTTTTGTGCAGGAACAACTCAAGACAAACAAGATTGTCTGGATCATTGACAATGGCTGTTGCAAGCACATGATAGGCAATAGGTCACTACTCCAAAACGTTAAGAAAGTTGATGGAGGGCCAGTTGCTTTTGGTGGAGATGAGGGTGGTTAGATAATAGGAAGGGGCAAGATCACAAATGGTAAGCTCGGCGTTCAGAAGGCAAACTTTGTCAAGAAGCTTGGATACAATCTTTTGAGTGTATCTCAATTTTGTGATTAGAGTCATAACATGCTCTGTACTGAGCATGAGTGCATTGTTGTCAGGCCAGGGGTGGTAATTCCTCTTAAGCATATCCTGCTCAGAGCTCCCAAGAAAAGGAACATGTACAAGATGGATTTGCAAGAAACGTCTCCGTCAGGAGAAGTTTCATGCTTTCTGTCCAAAGAAAATAGTGATGAGTCTTTTCTCTGGCATAAAAGAATGTTCCATGTAAACTTTAAGAACATAAATAAGTTAATTAAGAAAGATTTGGTAATTGGAATGCCAAAGAAAGAGTTTATAAGTGATGACCATTGTGTTGCATGATTGGAAGGGAAGCAACACAAGGTATCTCACAAACCAAACAAAAAAAATTCCATCACTACTCCCCTACATTTGTTACATATGGATCTCTTTGACCCGACCAGTGTAATGAGCCTAGGAAGGACCTCTTACTGTTTAGTGATCACCGATGATTTTACAAGATTCACTTGCTCTTCTTCCTTAGAACTAAGGATGAGACTCCTAAGATTCTAAAGAATTTCATCTTAAAGATGAGAATTAATCTGTTCACAAGGTCAAAATCATAAGATGTGGTCAAAGAACTGAATTCAAGAACCAAATCCTGGATACATTTTGTGAATCCAAGGATCGCAGACAATAATTATCAGTGTTGGTCGAAGACAAGTCAACGTTTGCGGAATCAATGTTGGCTTGGTTTAATTTTGTTGTAATAAATTTCAGTATCAAGGAAGATTCAAGAACACACTAACAGAAACACAATTAATGAATAATATGTATTTCATTAAAATATGTTAATGATTACAAAATAATGAATGAATGATAATGAGATGGCTGCTAGGGTTTGATTGAATGAATGATGTGATGTTCACTGTTTGTGGATTTGTTGTATTTCTATTGTTGTTGCCGTTCAATCAATCGTCTAATCAAGCATCATTAAATTGAAACCTAGTATCCATTTATATAGACAATGATGTTTCTATTATAGGAAACACCAGATCTTGGGATTTGATTTGTATCAGTTAAGGAATCATCGGATTTCTCGGGATTCGCATAACTGCCTTATTGACTTGTTGACTTGTAAAACTTGTATTATACAAGTGTTTGGACTCCTCAGAATAGTGTCTTCTGTAGGAATTTGTTCTTCCGTAGAAGTCTTGTTCTTCCATAGATGTTTTGTTCTTCCGTAGGAATCTTGTTTTTCCAAAGCTGATTTGTTCTTCCGTAGGAATCCTGTACTTCCGAAGCAAACTTGTTCTTTAGTTCTGGTTTTTAATCTACAGAGGATCTTCGAATGTAATGTTACTTGTAAGAAACATATCTACAGAAGAACAAAATGTTCATCCGTAGATGTTTCTTACACTTGGTCAATGTCATAAATTGACCAAATATAATGTTTCTACCTGCAACCATACATAAATCAACACACATATAAATGGGTTAACCTATACATTTAATGCATACACAATAATGAATTACAAACATTCATTACAGATATTAATTCAAGTACTAAGCCTATACATAATGGACTAGATCTATTGATTATAGACCTAACAATACTCCCCCTTAGGCTTAGATACTTGCAATCAGTTCTTTAAAACTGAAAGTTCTTTCATCCTTGAGTTGAAGTATGATACAACATCCTTTTGATCATCGTACTTGTACTTGATCTCCGTTCTGCATATCCTCTTCATAGTCTCAAAGCTTAGGCCCAAAATGTCTTCTTTAGTTGTGAGTGTTTCCACAACACATTGATTGTTAACAATCTCCAACTCATCTTCTTCTGATATTCTCAGTTCTAATATATTTTCAATGTTAGCTCCCTTTAGCATCCCACATTATACCTTCTTCTCTTGTACATTTTGGCATGCAACTTCTCTACAACTTGAATCATTTGAATGTATAAGCATAAGTCATTTTGAGCTTTTTCATCTGTCAGGTTTAGGAAGAATTTATCATGTAAGAATGATGTGTAGCTTGGATGACGCATTTTGATCTCTATAGGGTAAAAAATTCTTATTTTGTCACCTTTCCTTCCATCAGCGTTACTCAATAACACCAATTCTTTTGTTTTCTCACATATCCCCACTCAGTTATGGGAATAGTGTATTGATTTCCTCCAATGACTTTGATTGCAGCTGTTTTCTTATTAGGACAAACAACTCTCCTTAGAATTTCATCATCAACTAATGAGGAGGAGTTGGTACCTGATCTTTTCTTTTTGATCTTCTTTTGTGCTCAACATCCTCGCTTTTTGCTTCTCTAATCACATCATCTTTAAATTTTGTCATTAACTTTCCCACCAACATAGAGAAATATCTTCCCCTTGAGTGAATTGGATCGTTAGACATTGTAAGATTCTACAGATCCTTGATGTCTTTCTCATGAAGTCTTAGCACAGCCTCTGTATCATGAAAATATTGAATTCTTTTGAAGGTTTTCTTGATAATTGCACAATCCCTGTCTGGATCAAATTTCCAGGCCATAATCCTACTCTCTTCTTCAGAGTTAGGAGTTGTGATATGATCATATAGCTCTATGAGAGTTGATTTCTGTTAAGTGATCTCTTTAACAGTTGTCCCTAATGGCCACAATTTCCCAGGGTTGACTGCCCTTGGTTCTCTGATCAGTTTTTCTTTGCCTTTGTGTTGATCTTTAGGTTCAACAGTTATAGGATCAGCAGAGAGTTTGCTTTGTTGCTCAAATGATGGGTGTGGAGCTTCAATTCTGAATTTGACTCCAGTATCAAGTTCAACATTCATCACATGTTCCATGATTCTTCTTAGTTCACCAACACTTCTTCCTTTAAGCTCATGAGCCTTGTAATTGTGTCCCTGAAGCCAACATACCATATTGTACTTGGTGAGTTTAGCAGTGTCATAATGGCCTAGATCTTTCTTGATTTTCTGAATGGCTTTAAAAGTGATGAATGCTTCATAATCACAGTTAGGAATCATAAATCTTGCAAGCTCAAACTCCTTTAATGTGTTCTTCGTCTTAGACATATTCATCCTTTCAACCATGTCATATGGAAATCCATGGTTGATCAGGGTCATAAACATAACGATTCAACCTTTCTTCCATGATGTCTTTTGTTGTCAGAAGAACATCAGTCTTTGATTCTTCTTGAGCTTTATTAGGTTCATCTTCAATTAGCTCTTTCCATTTAGCATCACTCTCAGATTCATCAATAGCATCTTCCTTGATGTTAAATTTTCCATAGAAGGAGTGTGCTCAGAAGAGGTATGTCTTGATTGTTTAGGAGAATCTTTAACATTGATTACTTGAATCTTTGTTAGGCCCAAATACTTCCTCTTCCTTGAGTATTGAATGAGTTGCTTAGAAGATTCAGCATGTTTCTTTAGTTGGTTTGATTCAGAGCACATATCTTCATTTTCAGTTCATCGATCTCTTCTTCTTTTCTTCTCAACAGAGCTGATTGATCATAGAGAGTGTCATTGATTTGATCAATTTTTACTGTTAGCTTCTCATTTTCTTCTTTCTCTTTCTTTACTTCTTCTTTGAGTTCAGAGTCTTGTTGAAGAAGAGCATCAATTACTTCATTATTACACATGACATCTTCTCTCAATCTTTTGATTCTTGATTCTAGTTGCATCAGCATTTCATCTTTTACTTTCATTATTCCCTTCAACTATTGTATTCTTTGCTTTCTGTTGTTGGACATTAGTACAAGATTGTTGTATTCAGAAACCAGATAACTCTTGTTGACAGGGATGTCAGAATCACTTAGATCCTCTTCATTGTATGCTATCACATCAACATAGTTTGCTTCTTCTTCTCCTTCCTGATGTTGGGAATCAATCTTATCATCTTTTACTTCTTTGTGGGCTTCACCTGCTAAGCTTGAACTGGTCTCAATAACTTGAACTTTCGGTTCTAGTTGTGGTTGTTGTTGTTGTTGATGATCAGTGATCGGAGAGACTGGTTCAGTTTCATTTGAGAGTACAGGGGATTCAGTTTTGGATAATGACAATTTAACTGTACTTGCTTTTGTGGCTAACTCTGTGTCCCCAGTGTAAATGCTCTCAGTGGCTAAATTTTCTGGATTTGGAGGTTGTTGATAAAGTTGCATTTGAAGCTGATTTGGTGATGGAGGGTGGATTGGAGAGATAGCTTCTATGTTTTGGCTGGCTTGTGATTGTGGTTGGGATGTTTGTTGTTGATTTCGTGACTGATGGTGGATTGGAAAGATTGGTTCTGTGTTTTGGCTGGCTGGTGATTGTGGTTGGGATGGAGATGGATGAGGTTGCTGATGTATGAGTAAATTATTTGTTAATCTTTGTTCATCCGTAGTTTACCAATCTACGGATAAACATTTAAATTTTCAACACTGTAGCTTTTGTTGATGCTTATGATGGCACTGTAGCTTCTGCTGATGCTTAGGATGGCACTGTAGCTTAAGATAGAACTTATAACTTATAGTACATAGTTCTTAAGTGTGAAAAAGTGATGATTTGTCATGTAAAGGAGGACAAAATCTTTGTGAATTGAATGTGATGCAATAAATGGTTCTAAGCAATGGATTTGGACCATACAACAATAATTCCTTGAATTGTGTCATCTTAAGCATCAGCAGAAGCTACAGTGCCATCATAAGCATCAGTAGAAGCTACAGTGCCATCATAAGCATCAACAAAAGCTACAGTGCCATCATAAGCATCAGCAGAAGCTAAAGTGTCATCTTAAGCATCAGCAGAAGCTACATTGCCATCATAAGCATCAGCTGAAACTACAGTGCCATCATAAGCATCAGCAGAAGCTGCAGTGCCATCATAAGCATCAGCAGAAGCTACAGTGTTGAAAATTTAAATGTTTATCCGTAGATTGGTAAACTACGGATGAACAAAGATTAACAAATAATTTAATTTCATAGTTTGGTAATCTATGAAAATGTAAGTTATATTTCATCAGTAGATGCCGTTAAGTCACCCGTAGATGATTTATGAGATCCGTAGATGATCTGCTGAATAATTTGTTGAGGGTCCCACTTCTTTAATGTGATAAAATTAAGGTGTCCGAGAGTATAAATGATGTTGTTTGACTTCAAACATCATTATTTGCTTTTTCAGTTCACTTTTTCAAACCTAGAAAAACACACTCTTAACAAAATATTCCCTCTTTCATAACATTCAAATCTTACCAAATCAAAACATTAAACAAACATATATCTGTGTTCTTAATCCGCTGTTTTCAAGGTAAAACATGTCGTAATAGTCAAGAATGTGTTTGAGTTTCGTTTTATTCTCACAACTGTTCGTATTCTCATATCAATAATGTGATTCTAACGAAATCTTTTTTTATGAACAGATGGATAATCAATTTGCGAGAGAGCACAATGTGTGTGCTTTCTTAAACCCAGACGACCCTGTTTCAAAAGGGTGTCAAGATATTATTCGATATCTAAGAAGATCTAGGTTGTTCTATGCCTTATCAGTAGAGTCTGTGATTCACCAATCGCACATCACTGATTTCTGGAACTCCGCCCAAATAGAGGAAGATGGTCGAGTTATTGTTACTGATGTGAAGAATTGAAGGCTGAAGATTGATGAACAGACAATAAGAAGGGTTCTTGAGTTGGGAGATGTTGAAGCTGGTCATCCTGATGTGTTTGAAAACGAATACATAGAGAAAGTTTTTCTCTTGATGGGCTATGACGGTGATTTCGAGAAGGGAGAAATCAAGAAAGGAAGACTCTGCAAGCCATACAGATTTCTCTGTCACACTTATCTTAAGTGCATCTCAAACAGAAAATCTGGTCATGACAGATTTTCAAGGCATATTTCTTCTAGGATTATTGGTGTCTTTGAGGGAAGAACCTACAATTACTCAAAGTACATCTTCAATTGCTTATGTGATCACATCAAAGTGCAGAAGGCTAATAAGATGTATATGTTTCCAAGGTTTTTGCAACTAATCATTAATGTTGATCTGCCTGGAACTACAGTGGATGGTGGTGTGTTTGTTCAAGCACACTTTGGTAGATCCGTGCTGAATAAAATATCTAGGAAATATGAAGGAGGAGACATGCCCATGTTTGCACATGTGGTTGATGCTATTGCAAATATTCCTCAAGAGCTTGTATGGGAAGATCAACAAGAGAACTCTCCAACTAACTCTGTTCAAGACACTCACTCACCACATATATCACCCATACATCAGAAACCTCATCCACTCCATCCCAACCACAATCACTAGCCAGCCAAAACACATAACCAATCTTTCCAATCCACCATCAATCACCAAATCAAGAACAAACATCCCAACCACAATCACCAGCCAGCCAAAACATAGAACCAATCTCTCCAATCCACCCTCCATCACCAAATCAACTTCAAATGCAACTTTATCAACAACCTCCAAATCCAGAAAATTCAGCCACTGAGAGAATTTACACTGGGGAGACAGAGTTAGCAAGTATAGTTAAACTATCATTATCCAAAACTGAATCCCCTGTACTCTCAAATGAAAATGAACCAGTCTCTTCGGTCACTGATCATCATCAACAACAACAACCACATCAAGAACTGAAAGCTCAAGTTATTGAGACCAGTTCAAGCTCGGCAGGTGAAACCCATAAAGAAGTAAAAGATGATGAGAGTGTTTCTCAACATCAGGAAGGAGAAGAAGAAGCATACTATGTTGATATTATAGCATACAATGAAAAAGATCTAAGTTATTCTGACATCCCCGTCAGCAAGAGCTATCTTGTTGCTGAATACAACAAGCTTGTACTAAAGTCCAACAATAGAAAGCAAAGAATACAAGAGTTGAAGGGAATATGAAAGTAAAAGATGAAATGCTCATGCAACTAGAATCAAGAATCAAAATATAGAGAGAAGATGTTGTGTGCAATAATGAAGTGATTGATGCTCTTCTTCAACAAGGCTCTGATACCACCTGTGAATCCAACGATCACAGACATGAATTATTAGTGTTGGTCGAAGACAAGTCAATGTTTGCGGAATCAATGTTGGCTTGGTTTAATTGTTTTGTAATAAATTTCAATATCAATGAAGATTCAAGAACACACTAGCAGAAACACAATTAATGAATATATGTATTTCATTAAAATATGTTAATGATTACAAAATAATGAATGAATGATGATGAGACAGCTGCTAGGTTTTGATTGAATGAATGATGTGATGTTCACTGTTTGTGGATTTGTTGTATTGCTATTTTTGTTGCCGTTCAATAAATCGTCTAATCAAGCATCGTTGAATCAAAACCTAGGATCCATTAATATAGACAATGATATTTCTGTTATAGGAAACACTGGATCTCTTGGGATTTGATTTGTATTAGTTAAGGAATCATCGGATTTCTTGGGATTCGCATAACTGCCTTGTTGACTTGTTGACTTGTAACACTTGTATTATACTAGTGTTTGGACTCCATAGGAATAGTGTCTTCCGTAGGAATTTTTTTTCTTCCGTAGAAATCTTGTTCTTCCGTAGATGTTTTGTTCTTCCATAGGAATCTTGTTTTTCCGAAGCTGATTTGTTCTTCCGTAGGAATCTTGTACTTCCGAAGCAAACTTGTTCTTCAGTTTTGGTTGTTCATCCACAGAGGATCTTCGGATGTAATGTTACTTGTAAGAAACATATCTACGGAAGAACAAAATGTTCATCCGTAGATGTTTCTTACACTTGGTCAATTTCATAAATTGACCAAGTATAATGTTTGTACCTACAACCATACATAAATCAACACACATATAAATGGGTTAACTTATACATTTAATGCATACACAATAATGACTTACAAACATTCATTACAGATATTAATTCAAGTACTAAGCCTATACATAATGAACTAGATCTACTGAGCGTAGACCTAACATATTTTGTGATGAAAAGGGTATTACAAGACAATATAGTACTCCTAGGACTCCTTAGCAAAATTATGTTGCTGAGAGGAGAAACTGGACACTTATTGAAGTTTCAAGAACTATGTTGTCAGACTCCAAACTGCCCATCACCTTCTAGGAAGAGGAAGTCAACACTGCCTACTATATGCAGAATAGAGTTTTAGTGGTTAAATACCAATGATCAAATTGCCAAATTTGCTGAGAAATCAGATAATGGACATTTCATTGGATACTCTTCTCAAGCTAAAGCTTATAGAGTATACAGTAATAGAACAATAATTGTTGAGGAGTCAGCAAATGTGACTTTCAATCAATATGTGTTCAAGAAGTTGAAAGATATAGAGTCCATGGTCAACAATTGGCTGATAAAATAAAAGAAACAATGATTTTAAATGAATCTAATGTAAGAGAACACAAATTATATCAAAATCAAAATTAAATCTTTACAAAAGGATTTAGATTAACTTGTTTCAGAAAATTACAGTTTAAAAGCACAAGTTGAGCATCTAACCACTTCCCTTATTATATCCATGGCTGATCATGCATCAACTAAAGTGAAACTTTAGAAGTTTCAACATTCATCTTAACAATATGAGAAAATATTAAATTCTCATATTGAATCAAAGAACATGTATGGGTTGGGATATAATGCTATTTCACCTCTTATAGTTGATAATTACACAACTTTACCTAAAACAATGACAAACAATTTGTCAAATAAGTTTGTGCCAAGCAATAAGTTTGAAACAAAATCTTATCAACAAGTTAATAACAATGAAACCGAGTTGAGTTAAACTGAGTCTTCTAAATCAAAAATATTAAACAAATGACTCAAAATTTGACTTTTATGAGTGTGATGACTTGGATGATTTTGATGAACATGATAATTATCAACTGAACATTGGTAAGAATGTTGCTTTTGGAACAATCATTCCGAAAGTTATTGAAGAAACAAAGTTGCAATATCCTCCGAAACAATGAAACATGTTGAAGACTATTTGCAAAAGAATAGCTCAGCTAAATGAAGGTCTTCAAGAACTTCATCAACATCAATAACCTTCAACTGAAGGAATTGAACAATGTTGATTGTGAATCCAGGATCGTAATCAGGAATTATCAATGTTAGAGGAAATCAAGTTATTGCTTGCAGAATCAACATTAACCTTGTTTAATTTATGATTAATAAATATCAAATATAAGGAATGATGATTATGATGAAGACAATGACATGAACACAATTAATAAGCAAAGAGGATTTGATTCAAACATATTTCATTAAAACTGATTAATGATTACAGATGAATAAACAATGAATGCTATAAACAATAAATGCCTTGAATGTGTTGATGTTGATGTGACGGCTGCTAGGGTTTATGTTTAACTGGTTGTGTGAATGGATGTGATGTTTGTGTTTACCGTCTGGTTGTTTGTCAATCCGTCTCGAAACCTAGGACTCATATTTATAGACACACGTGTTTCTGTTAAGGAAACAACAAATCTGCCGGAATTCATGATTGACTTGTTGACTTGAATTACTTGCATCATTGAAGTGTTTGGTCTTCCGCAGCAAAGTAGTCTTCCGTAGGAGTGTACTTTCCGCTGGAGTCTTCACTTGAAGTCTTTGTATTGATGTTCATCCGTGGATCTTTGATATCTTCAGACTTTTCTACATTGGTGTACTTCAGTAGGAATTCCTCGGATGCAATTCATATCTACGGAAGAACAAATTTGTTCATCCGTAGATGTTTCTTACACTTAGTCAACTTCAGAAATTGACTAAGTCTAATGGTTGATCCTATAATCATACATACAAATCAACACATATATATTGGTTAACCTATATATATAATGCATACGTTATAACAATGAATTACTGATATTCATTATAATTATCAATCAAGTTCTAAGCCTATATATACAAAATGATCTAGATCTATCATTCCTAGATCTAACATACTCCCTATTAGGCTAGACACTTGTGATAAGTTCTTTAACACTGAGAGCTCCTTCAGCCTTGACACAATTTTCTTGTTAAAGTATGATACTACATCCTTTTGATCATCGTACTTGTACTTGATCTCCATTCCGCATATCCTTTAAAGTGTCTTAAAGCTCAATCCTAGCACATCTTCTTCAGTAGTAAGTGTTCCACTACACTTTGATTGTGCACTATTACGAGCTCATCTTAATCTGAGATTCTTAGTTCTGAATCATTTTCAAATGTAGATCCTTTCAGCAATCCAGCTTCATGTCCTCTTCTCTTGTTTGCTTTTGCGTGCAATTTGTCAATCACTTGTATCATATGCACATATAGACATAGGTCATTCTGTGCTCTTTCATCAGATAGCTTTGGGAAGAATTTGTCAAGTAGATATAATGTATAGCTTGGGTGAAGCAATTTGATCTCCACTGGGTCAAAAATTCTTATCTTATGAGCTTTCTTCCCTTCAGCATTCCTCAGTAGCACCAACTCTTTTGTTTTCTCAATATATTCCCAAAATGGTTATGGGATATGTATATTGATTTCTTTCAAAGTCTTTTAGACTTGCTGGATTTCTTTTGTTGTATCCAACCCTCTTTAATAAGTCATCATCTACAAGAGTAGATTGGATGTTGTTTATTTCTTTCCTTGATTTCTATTTCTGTGCTCATCATCTTCCCTCTTAGCCTCCTTGAACACATTATCTACAAATTTTGTCTTAACCCTACCCACAAACACAGAAAAATCTCTTCCCTTTAGGTTGATTGGATCGTTAGAGATGATTAAGCTTTTCAAATAATTAATATCTTTCTTAGGAAGACTTAGTAATGCTTCTACATCATGAAAGTATTGGATTCTTCCAGATGTTCTCTGAATGATTACACAATCCCAGTCTGGATCATATTTCCAGGCCATAATCATGTTTTCTTCCATAGAACTGGGAGTTATGATATGGTCATATAGTTCTATCAGGGTTGACTTCTCTTAAGTATCTCTTTAACTGTTGTTCCCAATGGCCACACTTTGCCAGGGATAACCGCAACACGTGGCTCTCTGATTAGTTTTTCCTTCCATTTGTGTTGATCTTTAGATTCAACAGTTATAGGATCATAAAGGAATTTGCTTTTTTGCTCATAGGATGGGTTTGGAGCTTCAATTCTGAAGGTTACTCTAGTTTCCAGCTCTATTTTCATCACATGTTCCATCATCCTCCTTAACTCACCAACTGTTCTTCCCTTAAGTTCATGCATGTTGTAGTTATGACCTTGTATCCAACAAGTCATATTCTATTTGTTAAGCTTGGTTGTGTCACAATGACCTAACTCCTTCTTTGTTCTCTGAATTGATTGAAAGGTTGTGAATGTTTCATAGTTGTAATTTGGGATTATGAAGCTTGGTATCTCGAATTCTTTCAGCATGTTCTTCACCTCATTCGTATTTAGTCTCTCTACTATGTCATATGGAAACCCATGGTTCATTAGGGTCATAAACATTGAAGATTCTGGCCTTTCTTCAAGTATGTCTTTAGTGGTCAGTAGGTCATCAGCCTTTGCTTCTTTTTGATCTTTTGAAGTCTCATCTTTAGTAAGTTCTTTCCATTCTTCATCACTTTTATCACCTTCCATCTCATCATGAGAAATGGCTTTAGTATGGAAACATCCACTAAAAGTGTGTTCAGGTGATATGAGTTTTGATCTTTTAGGTGATTTTTCAACATCAATTATTTCTTTCTTTGTAGGCCCTAAGTATCTCCATTTTCTTGAGAATTGAATGATTTGCTTTGAGGTCTCAGCAGATTCTTTGTTTGTTTTGTTGCACGAGCATTAGATTCAATGTCACTTATCTTTTTTTTAGATTCTCAATCTTCTCATCTTTTCTTTTTAGCTGAGCAATTTGTTCTTGCAATGTCTTGTTAGCTTTGTAGCTCTCCAACAAAAGCTTTTCTCTTTCATCCTTCTCATATGCAATAGTCTCTTCTTTTTCTTCGACAAGCTCAAGCAAAGCATCAATGAGTTCATTATTTTCTTGAATGTTTTCTCTTAATCTTTTCAGACTAGATTCTTGCTTAATCAGCTGATCTTCCTTTTCCTTTATCAGTCCCTTCAACTCTTGAATTCTTTGCATTCTTTTGTTTGACTTGATAACAAATTTGTTATATTCAGCCACCAAATAACTTTTGCTAATAAGGATGTCCTTATCACTGAGATCATCTTCATGATAGGAAACAACATGAATATAATTGTCTTCTTCAATATCTTCATGATGTTGATCAACAATCTCATAATCACAAAATTTATTATGGGCTACACTCACTGAGCCTGAGCTTGACTAAGTTGCTTGATCTGCCTACTTTTCATGTTGTTGTTGATGTTGCTGAAGATATATGATAGGTACTACTGGTCCAGTTGGATTGGATGTAACTAGTTTTTGAGAGTTGTAGACTGAGAGTGGGATGTTGCTGGGTTAAGAAACCAACTCATTCTCACTACTCTGAACTGAATTTTGAGACTGAGTGGTAGTGACAGGCTTTGTATGCACACTCTTAGGGGATTGAGGTTTGGAAGATTCATGTTGTTAATGACTGGGAGATTGAGGGAGAAGTGGAGAGATTGGCCGAGTGTTATAACTAGCTGTTTGAGATTGTTGAGATTGATCTGGTTTGATAGGTGAAATGGACAGGGTGTTTTGACTAGCTGGTGAGGAATGTTGAGTTGATTAATGATGTTGGTGTATGGGTGATTGATAGGGGTGAATGGGAGGCTTCCATAGAGTTACCAGGTGAACTTCCATACTCGTCTTCCCGTACCAGTTCTTGTGGAATGTTGGCATTACCATCCACCACATGAGCAAACATGGGTATGTCTCCTCCTTCATATCTCCCACTGATTTTGTTCAATATTGATCTTCCTAGATGTGCCTGAACAAGCACATCACCATCTCTAGCTATTCTAGGCAGTTCACCATGATGACTAATTGCAAAAACCTTAGAAACATTTACATCTTGTCAGCCTTTTGCACTCTTATGTGATCACATATACAACTGAAAATGTATTTTGATTAGTTGTATGTTCTTCCCTCAAATATACCAATAATCCCAGAAGAAACCTGTCTTAAAAATCTGTCAGGCCCAAATTTCCTGTTAGAGATCCACTTTAGGTAAGTGTGACACAGAAATCTATATGGCTTGCATAGTCTTCCTTTCTTAATCTCCTTTTTTCAAAATCACCGTCATATCCCATTAGGTAGAATACTTTCTCTATGTATTCCTTTTGGAACACATCAGGGAGACTGACGTCTTGTTCTCCCAACTCTAGAACCATCCTGATGATCTGTTCATCCATTCTCAGTCTTCCATTCTTTACTTCTGCCGTGAAGATATTTGATTCTCCATCCTCTTCTATTCGTGTAGAATTCCAAAAATCGGCTATATGTGCTTGATGAATCACAGGCTCTACTGTTAGAGCATAAAATCGCCTGAATTGTCGTAGATATCTGATGATGTACCGACACCCTTCCGATACAGGGTCATCAGCATTGACAAATGCACACACATTGTGCTCTCTTGCAAATAGATTAGCCATCTATTCATGAAAGTTAAGAATATTAGACTAGAATTAACATTACATATGTGAGAATACAAACAATATTAATGATAACCAAGAATTAAGCAGTTCATTATTGCTCATTATGACATAATTTACCTTGAACACAATGATATGAGATCAGGATTATCTGTTTGTTTGATGTTTTGACTCGGTAATTTTGAATGTTTGTGAAAGAGGGAAGAGGGTTTGTTGAGTGTGTTTTTCTAGGTCTGAAAAAGTGTTTTGAAAAGTAAATAATGAATATTTAAGTTAAAAACATCATTTATACTCTCTTAGACACATTAATTTCATTTGTTTAATAAAGTGGGACCCTCTATCAAATTTTACTCATCTGTAGTTTTTAGTTCTTCCAGAGATCATCTACAGATTCCGTACATCATCTGCGAATGACTTAGAATTAAAAACTAATTTTTGATGAAGTATAATTTAAATTTTCATAGGTTACCAATCTATGAAACTAGATTATACTTTTAGAACATTAATTCATCCATTGTTTACCAAACTATGGATAGACAAATTTTATTAAGTTTCACACTATAGCTTCTACTAATGCTTGAAATGCACTATAGCTTCTGCTGATGCTTCAAATGCACTGTTTGAAACTTATTATTGTATGGTCCTAGTCAACTAATTAGAACCATTTATTGCTATCGGACCTTGTTGACTTTGTATTCATGCAAATTGTGCACAAGAAGGTTAAATTTAAAAAAAAACATCATGTATCCTTTGGCCAAGTTGGTGTTCAAGCTCTAATTCTTTCTTTGATGCTTAAAATTCAGATTTTATGTTTTCATCCATTATCTACTCCCCCTAAATTTGTGATTATTGATAAGATTTTTCATTCATCATAAATTTATGTAGAAGAATAGCATGAAAGGCATATGACACTCCAAAAGTTGTGTAACAAACTAGACTAAAAGAAATTATGTACAAGCACATAGACATATAAAATGGGATCATACTATGATACCAAGCTTCTTCCTATTGAATAGTTTTGATGAAGTGTGATTTGAGTCTAGTTCTGATTGTAAGTATGTTTGTCCACTCAAACTCAAACAAAAATATTGTATCAACTAGGCATGTTGTTTATCATGTTTTAAAGTTTATTAGAGTTAAATGTTATGGACTCCACATTCAATTCACATTAGGGTTTTTCATTCTTTTATGATTCAATTCATCATTTTTTCACACTTAAAAACTATGTACATTAAGTTATAAATTACATCTTGAGACAAGGTTGATGTCTCATTAATGCTTTGTTACTAAAGCTCTTTAGATAATATACAATTAAACAAAATGGATTCTTTTTGAGAGCTTAGATATGATCATCATCAGGTCCCCAGGTCTTTACTTATGTAAAACAAAGGTGCCTTTAACCCAAGTCTTTGTTTACACAAAACAGAGGGATGTTGAGGATCATACTCTATATACCAATTGGTTACAGAAGTAAACCAAGGTGTTCATAAACCTAGGTCTTTGTTTACACAAAACAGATAGAATATGATTTGCAAAGATAGAAGATATAAGGTGTTTTACATAGTGTGCTTAGGTGAGTGAGTTGATCACATGAGAATAAGACTTACTTGCTTGATCCTTAAAATGGAGTTTCCCACAAACAGTCATCTTTTCATTATGTTATACATGCTCTTAGTGTAGCTTCCACTCAAGATGAACCTACTCACATATCAAAGAACTTTTGATCAGATGTAATTTAAATTAAGTACAGAGATTGTAAGTAAGGCTATAGTATACTATCATTTCCCTACATATATCATGCTAATTCAAAAGACACAATAATGAGAGACCATATTTTTTATTATTTTTATTTTTGATATGTTTTCTGAATGTTATTGAGTTTTTTATAAGTTACTATATACAAGGACAGTCACATGCTTTTCTTAATAGATCATAATTAACCTAAGTTAATCATCCCCAAGGACTTAATAAGAAAATTAAATCTAACTGAATTAAAGGATTTAGTGAATAAATCGGCAATCTGATTTATTATATCTACTTTGACTAACTTGATTAAACTGTTTTCGGAGCAATATCTCAGAAAATGGTATCTGATTTCAATATGTTTTGTTTTAATGTGTTGAACTAGATTAGCAGTTATAAACATAGCAACTGAATTATCTATATAAATTGGATTTTGAATGAAATTGTAGCCATAATCAAGCAATTGATTTTGCAACCAAAGTACTTGAGAGCAACCAGCTGAAGCAGCTATGTACTTAGCCTCAACTATGGGTAGGGATATATTTGTTTCCTTCTTGCACTGCCACGAAACAAGTCTTGGTCCTAGAAATTGACATCCACCAGTTGTAGATTTTCTATTGTTGTTGTATCCTCCAAAATCACTATCTAAATATGAGTAAAGAGTAAAGTCACCATCCTTTGGATACCAAAGTCCAAGGGCAGGTTTTCCTTTCTGATATCTAAAAATCCTTTTAACATTATTTAAATAGGACTCTTTTGGATCAGATTGGTACCTTGAACAAACACACATAGCAAACATTATGTCAGGTCGGCTGGCAGTGAAATACATAAGAGATCCTATCATTGATTAATCCAATTGTTGATCAATATATTTTGCTGTAGGGTTAGGCACAATCTTGTAAATTGTTGATGCAGGTGTTTTGCATAAGGATGCATTAGCAAGATTATATTTCTTCAATATTTGAAGGATATGTTTCTCTTGATTGATGAAGATGCCATCTTTTTTCTGATGAACTTGTAGACCAAGGAAAAAGGTTAATTCTCCCATTGAAGTTATCTAAAATTCAGATTTCATCAAATCTTCAAAGTTTACACACAGTTTCTTGTTTGTTGATCCAAATATAATGTCATTTACATATATTTGTACAACTAAGAGATCTTGATATTCTTGCTTGAGAAAGAGAGTTTGATCAATAGTTCCTCTTTTATAGTCATGTTTCAGCAAGAAAGATGATAATGTTTCATACCACTTTCTTGGTGCTTGATGTAGTCCATACAAAGCTTTGTCAAGCTTGTACACGCTATGAGGGTAATCAGGATCTTCAAAACCTAAAGGTTGAGCTACATAGACTTCTATAGCAATTTTCCCATATAAGAAATTACAATTTATATCCATTTGATAGACAATGAACTTCTTGTATGATGCATAGGCTAGGAAGACTCTTATTGATTTAATTCTTGCAACTGGTGCAAAAACTTCATCATAATCTATTCCTTCTTCTTGAGTGTACCCTTGTGCAATCAGTCTTGCTTTATTTCTCATAATTATACCCCTGTCATCTAATTTATTTTTGAAGAGCCACCTTGTTCCAATTGGATGATAACCTTCAGGTAAATCAACAAGGCTCTAGACCTTCTACTTTCTAAATTGTTCAAGCTCCTCTTGCATATCTTCAATCCAACTATTATCTTTTAGTGTAGCTGTGACGTTTAGAGGAACCACTTGTGAAAGGAAAAAAAGTGAAAAGACAGATGTTAGCAGCTCCCCCTTATCTTCTTATTGTTCTTTGATTAAGATTACCAATGATGTTGTTTATTGAATGGGTCTTATGAATTCTTATTGTTGCAGTAGATTCAACTAGAATAGATGATTCCAAGTTAGTCATATCCATTGATGTTGATGGAATAAATCCATTTGATGAATTTAGGAAGTAATCAAAGTGTTCCTCATGTTCATCATTGGGTATGGAGTGATCTTCCTGAGTTTGAACATCTGGTGCATTGTCAATATCTTCTGTAGGAACTTCACCAGATGCAGTTTGAGCTTTCGTATGAGTTACAGCCACATCTACAGAGGGTATATGTGGATTTGCTGAATCATCTCCAATGTTTGTGGTATCTGCTTGAGAGGATGGAATAGCTGTTGAGGCATTATTCGTTTCTCTGGATGTGGAATGCACATCTACGGATGCAAAGTCAGCAACTGCTGATGAAGTGTTTCCATCTGAGGATGTGGCTCCATTTTGTTGAACTTATGCAACATCATTGTTCCATCTGAGGCATTATTTGTTGTTTCTTGTTCCATGATACTTGATGTGTGTATTCTTTGAGGATCAGCAGACAATGACACTTCATTCTTATTTGGGGGGGGGAACATATGGATAACATGTATGATCAGATCTTGCCTTTTTCAAATAACCAGAGTTAAATGAGTCTCTATATCAAACAACCACGATAATCCTTTTACAAATTTAGGAAACAAGGATTCATCAAATGACACATTAGGAGTTTTGTCCTCGATGTTATGTTCTGGAATGTAGATCCTATAAGATTTAGATGTTGAAGAATATCCAACAAAGAAACCATCATAGGCTTTATCTAAAAAATTTCCCAATTGTTCTTTTATGTTTAAAACAGATACATGACACCCAAAAGTTCTAAGATATCCTATGTAAGTTTTTCTTTTGAATAAAAGCTCATAAGGTGTTTTACTATGTTCTTTGACAATCAATGTCCTACTTTGAACATTGCATGTTCTATTCACTGCTTCAGCCCAAAAGGTGATTGGCAATTGTGAATCAACTAGCATTATTCTTGCTGCTTCAATAAGTGTTTAGTTTCTTCTTTATGTAACTCCGTTTTGTTGTGGAGCTCTTGATGCACTGAATTGTCTTGCAATGCCTTTATTCCTGCAAAAAGAATCCAAGTCCGTATTAACAAATTCAGTCCCATTATCACTCCTAAATTTTTTTAAATCAAGTTGGTTTTCAATCTTGATGAAAAATTTAATTAATGTTTCTGATGTTTAACTCCTTTTTTTAAGAAGAAAACCTATGTGAATCTAGTGAAATCATCAACTATCACTAAACAATATTGCCTTTTTCCAATGCTCATCACATTGGTTGGACCAAACAAATCCATGTAAAGCAATTTGACTGGTGTAGTGTTTGTATTGATATTTTTGGATTTATATGACACTCTATGTTGTTTTCCTTTATAACATGGACAATGGTTTGAACAATAAAACTCTTTCTTTGGCAATCCAATGACTAGCTCATTTTTCAGCAATTTGTTCATGTTCTTCATGTTAGAATGAACAAGCCTTTTATGCCACAAATGAGATTAATCTTCTCATGACTTAGATAGTAGGCATGTTTAATGTCTTGTGAGTGTAGTGTGTGCATATAAAAAACATATGTGTTTCCTTTTCTTGATGCTTTAAGAAGGATCCATTCTTCTTGAACTGAAAAATCTGCTTTAAGAATGTAACAATTAGTGTTATCAAATAATGTGGTATAATTTTGATCACAAATTTGAGACACACTTAATAGATTATACTGCAAATTTTCATAATAATTTACTTTCTCAAATTTGAGTATACCATTAGTTAACAATCCTTCACCAACTATTTTACCTCCCTTCTTATCCCTACCAATTGCCACATATGAGGCATTTTTATGCTTGAAGTCATGGAGAAGTGAACCGTTTCCTATCACATGCCTGGAACAACCACTGTCAACATACCACTTGTTGTAAGCTCTCCAAGATTGTACATGAACATAGAAAGAAATCAATTAGAATTAACAACCCAAGCCTTAATGATCTTGGGTTTGCCAACAGTGTCTAAAACTGTTAATTCTTCATGAATAAGTCTTGAAGTTTCAGTATTAAATTTAGTTTTAATTGATTCATTCTTTGTTGTTTGTGGTGAGGAAGAATCTATTGAAGATGAGGTTGTTGAACATGGTTCTAGTTTCTCACTCTCTTCTTCATTCACCTTATCTTTGTTGATTTGCTGCTTTTGTTTTGACAAGGAACCTTGTTTATTGAAAGTTTCATCATATTTTGTTTTTTAATAACGTACATGAGTTCCTTTTCAAAATTATCAAAGAAAGCATCATCAGCATTTGTTTCTTTATCACTCCAATCCACCCTTTATGAGGTGTTTTAGATTGCTGAACGATGTTCTTTGTTTCAAAGGTTTATGATCATCAGTTGTTTTCTCCTTTGGGTTTGCTTTATGTTTTTATTGTAGCTTCTTTGTTTTTGAATCTTCTTTACTTTCATTGGATGGAGAGTCTGACTCACCCTTCTTAGATTGTGACTTCTTTGTGCTTTTTGTATTGTTTTTCTTGTTGAAATAACATTCCAGAGTTGAATGGTTATTTTGTTGCAAACTGCACAATGTTTGTTCAAGTAGCAGTCAAAGGTCATGTGATTGTTCATATTGCAAATAGAACAATAGCTGCTAAAGTAACAGTCTTTAGTATTGTGATTTTTTATGTCACACCATTTTCAATACATTTCCTTTGATTCTTTATCAGAATTGACTGCTTTCTTTTTCTTATTCAGTTTTTGAAGCTTCAATCTTTTTCTAGTTTTACAATTGATTTTTCCTTGCCTTTCCCTACCATATTGTCAAAAGACTCTTGTGTTATCATTTGTTGATTCCTGCTGCTTGGAAGTCACCACTTTCTGGTTTGATTAGTTAGTTGTTGCTTTTGGCTTCCGCAGATCTTCGATTGATTTAGTAGATTCTGTCTTCCGCAGATCTGCTGCTAGAGAAGATTTCTTCTTCCTCTGAAGTTCTATTGAATTATTTCTTCTTGCTCTTTTCTATGGAAGATGTGTGTACATCCTTTGTAGATGTACAATGTTTAAATCCTTCAATTGATGATTTTTTTGCTGATGAAGTTCTTGAAGTCCTTCATTTAGCTGAGCTATTCTCTTTCAAATAGTCTTTAACATTTTTCTTTGTTTAGGGAGATATTGCAACTATGTTTCTTCAAGAACTTTAGGGATGATTGTTAAAAATCAACATTCTTAACAATGTTTAGTTGATCAAAATCATGTTCATCAGACTCATCCAAGTCATCAAACTCATCAAAGTCAAATTCTAAATCATTTTGTTTAACATGATCTAACTCAGAAGACTCAGTTTCACTCACCTCAGACTCATTATGATTAACTTGTTGATTAGATTTTATTTCAAACTTAGTGCTTGGCACAAAATGATTTGACAAATTGTTTGTCTTTGTTTTAGGTAAAGTTGTGTAGTACTATTTATAGGAGGTGGAATAGTGTAACACCCAGCTATTTTGTTTAACACCAGCTATTGTGGTGGAGTTGTGTTAGGTATTGTGGGTGAGGTGGATGTAGGTGTATGAGTGGTGGTGGGAGTATCAATGGCTGTAGAGGTGGGAGTGGGTGTGGTGGTGGTAGTGGCTTTGGTAGTTTGTGCTGGCTGTGGTGGTGGAAGAAGTGATTAGGGTGATCCTTTGTCTCTTATTCTTTTTGCTGTGGGGTTGGGCCATCCTCTTCTTCCTTGAACCCTTTGCGATCGGGCTCCCCTGAGCTGATTGGTTGGTCGGGTGTGTATTTTGGATCAGTGAAATCAGTATCACCACCCTTAGACCTAGGTTGGCGTCCACTAACCGCCTCATTCCCTTTCTCGTTAGCCAGAACCCGGCTACTAACTTGCCTGATGAGAGGCTCATCATTAGACTCTTCTTCTTCATCTAACAGGAAGTCCTAGTGGAAAGCAGCCTGCTAAGATCCACCAGGTGCATTAGAAGTACCATGTGGAGATGGTGGAGATATAGTAGAAGTACCTTGACCATCATGCTAATCATCATCATCATCGTCCTCTTCATCAATGGGAACCACAATAGGCTCAACATCATAATCACTAACATCATGATGCCATTTCTTGCGAGAAGGCGCCACATAGTCCTCATTGGACAGATGCCCAAATAGTCTCCTGACCGGGGGCTTCACCTTCTTCCCCAGTATACCTTCATCCTGCCTAAGGTGGTATCATCCATCACCTCAAGCATCAATACATCATCTTTCTCCTTAGGAAGCATAAGAAGCTTCTCATCTATAATCATCTGCATGAAACATGGATACATGCAGAAGCCTTCCTTGCCTTTGACCTCAATGTTCTCGATCAAGTAGGAGAAGATCATGTAAGAGAAACTGAATGGGTAGTTCAGTACCAGTGCAACGTAGGCATTCTGGATTTGGCAAGACATCTCGTCAAATCCTGCATGCCTGGAGGCTATCACTTTAAGATCACGTGTGCGAAATATTTGAACTGCGGGCACATGTTGCTTTTGTTCAGCACGCCAGGATTGATGTCACCGATGTACTTGATCCTCAGAAAGCATCCGCGAACCGTTAGGGGATGCAGCTTGGTTGGGTAGGCTCCATCCTCACCCAGATCTAAGACTCGTCTCAGATCATCTTCAGCAATCTCAATCTCTTTTCCGAAGATGGAGCTCCGAATACGGTGGGGCTCAACAGACCTATCAACCACTGCGCTTTCCCAGAAAGCCTGTTGTTTGGACCTGTATGGTGTGCATGGGACTGCGATGGCTTTGAAGATCCTTGATCTCCACAGAAAGACAATAATCCAGATGAAATCAGAAGTGTTTTGGAATGTAGCATCAAGATGAGCATAAATGTGGTGCTTGGTGCTCATATTCCATCTATGAGCCATATTCCTACAACACAAGAAACATATACATTAGATTGGTTGTAAGAGTTAACCGTTGAATTTTGAATGATGTTGATCAACTGGTTCAATCGTGCGATTGAACCATACGGCTGAGTTCAGTCATACGATTGAGTTCAGTCATACGATTGAGCCTGCGACTGAGTTAGTCTAATGCTAAGCCATGTGGTTGAGTCAGTTGTGCGACTGGAGCCACACGCATGATTCACTCGTGCGATGAATCATGCACCTGGCTCAATCAGTCGACTGAAGTTCATTAGCATGTCCATTCGCATCTTTCACTGTTGAACGACATAGATTTCAATCTCTTTTCAAAATGTGAGATTAGACTTCATGTTTAGATTCATTTGGACCACAGAGACTCGAAATAACACTTAGTTTTATTTAAATCAACATTAATGTACATTTAAGTGGTCTATTTCAAGAGTTTAGTCCTGGTTATTGATCTTAAAATTTGCGGTCATTTAGGGTTCGATTTTAAACCATTCATTAGAACCGATTTCAGTTGCAAAGTACCTGCAGATGAGTAGGAAAACATTTAGTATCACAATCACAGGGTATCATAGTAATTGGATTTTTTGATGAGTCTTTGTGTATGGGTGGTTCTTTGAGAGTTTTGAAGGGTGGTAAAGAATATGACCGAGTAACCCCCTTATTTAAATTGTTTTGAGTTTCAGTCGTGCGCCTGGACCCATACGCCTGCTTTAATCGTGCAATTGGGGTTCAGTCATGCAACTGGCTCAGACTCCTTCATCCAGTCGTACAAGTGGTTCATTCTTATAAAATCACATGATTGTTCCCATACTAATGGTCCAATCATGTGATTTGTTCATACTTATGGTTCATACATATGATTGGCTCATACTTATGATTCAATCGTATGATTTAACCTTATTAGATCTTATATGCCCAACACATATAAGATTGATGTGGTTAGTGCGTAATGATCCAAGTCAGGTCATACCCAATAACAAGTTAGACAAACACCATCAAATATTTTTTAATGATAGGATCATGCAACAAATATAGACACCTAATTTAGAAAATTGGTTTTCTAAATATTACTTTTGTCTTAGAACAAAATTATATGGATGATTTTGTTCAAGAGAGATTTTTTGTTTCATTATTTAAAATGGTTAGATAATGACCTATAAGAGTGGGTGTTATAAAATTACAACTTGGTTTTAATTTTACAACATGATTAATAAAAGGGTGCAACTTATACAAAATAAAAAAGTGTGGGAAAACTTGTTTTGTTTTAAAAACATTCGGCCGCCCAAGGACATTGGGATAACCTTTTTTTGTCTTGGTTCTTGCATAACTTAACTTATGCAACACACCACAATCACTCTCCTAAGATACTGTCTCTCACACACACTAAAACTCTCTCAACTTGGCTGCTTGATTTCGAGCTTGAAGCAGAAAGTTTGGGGCTGAAGTTCCGAGTTCTAGTGAAGCAAAAGAAGAGGTTCTTTTGGATGTAGCAACCTAACAAGCAAGGTGTTTGAAGGGCTTGGGGTATCACAGATTTGAGGCCTTCTCTTTTGAAGATTAGTCACTCAAAAGCATCATCATCTTCATCTATTTCGATCTTGTTTTGCTGCTGCAAGGTAGTTTATGGCAGCTTCTTTATGGCTGTCCATAATGCTCGTTTTATGTCTTCTTTGCTTGTCTATTCACATAAATGATCCTTGTTAAATGGGTTTGTTTTATACACTAATATGGTCACACCTTAAGAACATATATTTCAGTTTTGAAAATCATTCAAAAACTAAGATTATCCGCTGCGTTTTCTGAAAGTTTAAATGGTTAAACTACGTTTTATGTTCTTGCAAACCCAACAATGGCATCAAGAGCCGGTTATGTGGATGACTTGCTTGATTTGTCCTTTAAAATTGGTTTTAAGGTGTTTATAGATTGGTTATAGGCTGTTTTTTGGGCTGCTATGTTTTGTTTGAATGATTCCCCAACTTTCAAAGTCATATCACACATGCTTGTGATTAGATCTTGAACGATATGTATCATGATATGTTGATTGTTTGGACAATGTTTAAAACCAAAAATTTCAGTTTATGTTGGCTGAAATTTGAAGGTTTTAAGTGGGGTTTCATTGTTTGTTTTGATGATTTGATCCTTGGTTGTTTGTGTGCATAACCTAGCCTTTGACCTTGTGTTGTTTGGATGCTTGCAATGTTTGTTTTGGTTGTTTATTCATTGGGTTGTAATATTATTCATTTGTGCTTTGTTTAAAAATGTAATTTGTCTATTTATTCATTGGGATGTAATAATAGATTAGGAGCCTTTTTCTTTTTACTAGAAATATGTATTAGGATATATATATTTTGTAAAAGAAGATGCTCGGGATGGAAGCACAATGGAAGACACAAAGAAGGACTCGATGCATATGGATGCAAGTTCAAGTGGGAGTCCATCAAGACCCTATTTTGTGTGTTTTCAACCCTTAAGAAAAACCTAATGACCACACTTGTGTGATGCAAACAAGTATGGTCACAATAGTTGCTATGGTTATGCACATTATGGTTGTTTATGCTTATGACTTGTTTGGATGTTTGTTATTTAATTGAGTGGTTGAATTTGACATGCATTACAAAATTATTAACAAACTTAACAAGTTATTAAAATGATGGTTCTTAATCATTAAAAGGTAATAAAAGGTTATTAAATTGATTTAATGGTTTTAAAGATTAGAATTGGTTTTAATCAAAGGACCATTGGGTACCTTGTATTTGAAAGCATGCAAATACAAGTACATAGAGTTTTCTAAACTAGAATTATGAAATCTCTAAACTTTTGACTAACAAGTTCAACACTATCCTTTTGCACAACACTTGAATCATTTGAAAACTCTTAATGGGATAAAGGTCACCTAACCATTTAGAGGGAACTTATGATTTAAGGTGGGGATACCACATTGGTGGGATGAAGGTCACCTAACCACTTATGTGGCTAAACTCACACGTGTGTGCAAGTAGGGTAACTTGATTTGCAAACCATGTTAAATGGATCACCTAAATATGGTTTCCAAATGGTGTTGATGGGATTAACGTGCCGACTTTACATATGATGTTTAAAGGTCGATCCCATACATCTAGAAGTTGCAAATGGTTGCAACCATCAATCGTTGACCACCTTATTAATTTAAATCGTGGGATAAAGGTCACCTAACCACAATTTGAATATAATGTTGGGTTCTAGATTTTAATAGTAAAATGGCCTTAAAAGGCATAAATTATTAAAATTGGCTATATCGAAAATACTAAAATAAAACTTTGTTAAATTTTGTAGATGGCCTCACATAATGATAATTCCGATAACTCATCCGCGTCCAACCAATCTCTACGAGCGATCCTCCAAAAGGAACGTCTAAATCATAACAACTTTATCGACTGGTATCGAAACTTGAGAATCGTTCTCAAGCAAGAGAGAAGATCGTATGTTTTAGAACCCTATCCCTGATCAACCTAGCGAGGATGATGAGGAGGCATACAACGATTGGCTGAAATACACTGAGGACTCCGTCCAAGTGTCTTGTCTCATGCTTGCAAGCATGACTCCGGATCTCCAAAAGGAGTATGAACACCACGGAGCTTACGACATGATAACCCAGCTGAAGGAAACGTTCCAACAGCAAGCAAGGGTTGAGCGCTTCGAAACGGTTCGAGCACTCCATGCATGTTGTATGGACGACAACCAATCTGTTTCATCTTATGTACTTAAGATGAAAAGTCATATTGACCGCCTCGAAAGGCTTATTGTCCCGTCTCGAAGGAATTGGCCACGGATTTGATCCTGAATGGCCTTACGAAGAGGTTCGAGACATTCGTGATGAATTACAACATGAATGCTTGGGACAAAAGCATTGGTGAGCTTCACTCAATGCTCAAAACTGCCGAGGCGGCCATGGGTAAAAGGGTTTTACCCGTTCTCACCATCAATGAAGGTGGGAACAATAAAAGGCCTCGTCCCGCACCTAAGGCAAAGTTGCCAAGGGCAAGGGACCCGCTTGGGGAAAGGGAAAGGGGTGGCAAGGGTGCCACCCAAACCACAAGAGAAAACGCAAAAGGTTGCTACTAATGACCCATGCTTCAAGCGTGGGGAGATTGGACATTGGGCAAGGAATTGTCCAGTCCATCTCCAAGAGTTGAAAGCAAAGAGGGATGCCGGGCAGACCTCAGGTACAATATACATGATCCATATTGATTTAAACATGATATCCTCTAACACATGGGTATTAGATACCGGATGTGGAACTCACATTTGCAATTTGTTGCATGGTTCAAAAGAAGTAGTGACTTCAAGAAAGGGGATGTAAGCCTCTACATGGGCAATGGGGCTAAAGTTCAAGTTAAAGCCCGTGGTGACTACATCTTGAAACTTCCAAATGGTTTGGAAGTGATTTTGAACAATGTTTTGTATGCTCCTAGTTTGACTAGGAATATTATCTCTGTAGCCCTGTTAAAACAATTTGGATATGTATTATCCTTTATTGAAAATGATATTCATGTTTCTTTAAATGGTATGTTCTATTTTAAAGCCATTCCCATTAATGGTATTTATGAATTGGCTCATGAAAATACTCTAAATAGCTCATTGTACCATACTAACACCAAGAAAATCAAGTTGGACTTGAGTGATACCTATCTTTGGCATTGTCGTCTTGGTCATATAAACAAGAAACGCATACAAACACTTCAAAAGAATGGTCTTTTAAAAACAATGAATATAATTCATTTGATGTATGTGAATCTTGTTTACAAGGAAAGATGACTAAGGCACCCTTTAGTGGAACTAATGAAAGGGCAAAAGATTTATTAGGAATCATACATTCGGATGTATGTGGTCCTTTTAAGCCAATGACTAGGAATGGTGAAGATACTTCATTACCTTTACCGACGATTATAGTCGCTATGGGTATGTGTACTTATTAAGGCACAAAGATGAAGCCTTTGAAATGTTCAAAATCTTCAAGAATGAAGTAGAAAATCAACTTAACAAGTCAATTAAAGTTCTTTGTATCGATAGAGGAGGTGAATACCTGAGTGATGTTTTTCAAGATCATCTTAGGAGTTGTGGGATTGTCTCACAACTCACTCCACCTAGAACACCACAACATAATGGTGTGTCTGAGAGGAGGAATCGAACCTTATTGGATATGGTTCGATCTATGATGGCTAGGAGCACATTACCTCTATCATTTTGGGGTTTCGCTCTGCTCTCCGCGGCCCGTATTCTAAATATGGCCCCAACCAAAAAGGTGGAAAGGACACCTTTTGAGATATGGCATGGAAGGGTTCCATCTCTATCATACTTAAGGGTCTGGGGTTGTGAGGCTTATGTTAAGACTCCCACCCCAAACAAGTTAGAAGTCAGATCCACCAAGTGCATCTTTGTTGGATATCCTAGAGATTCTATGGGATATTATTTCTATGACCCACTGGAACAAAAGGTGTTTGTTGCCAGAAAGGGTGAGTTCTTAGAAGCAAAGTTTCTTATGGAAGGAACTAGCAGTAGAACAGTGGATCTTGAGGAGGATCAAGAACCACAACCCGATGCACATTTGGTTGAAACTAGCACTCAACATGAGGATGTTGAAGATGATCATATAGTTGATCAATACACACAAAACGTTAGCAGAAGTGGTAGAACTAGTAATCCACCTGAAAGATACGGATTTTTCATGGATGGATGCTATGTGGTAGATTTAGATGAACCAACCACATATCATGATGCAGTGTCCAATTCGGATTGTGACAAATGGCTCGAGGCCATGAGCGTTGAGATGCAATCCATGCATGACAATCAAGTATGGGACTTGGTTGTTCCACCTCCTAACTCAAAAGTAGTTGGAAGCAAATGGGTTTTCAAGAAGAAAACCGATATGCATGGAAACTTGGATACTTATAAAGCTAGACTTGTAGCAAAGGGTTTCACTCAAACTCAAGGGGTTGATTATGATGAAACCTTCTCACCTGTTGCGATGCTAAAGTCTATAAGAATATTGTTTGCCATAGCTGCTCATTATGATTATGAGATTTGGCAAATGGATGTCAAAACCGCTTTCCTAAATGATATCTTGAGGAAGATGTCTATATGGTTCAGCCTGAAGGTTTTGTCGATCCAAAACATCCTAATAAAGTATGCAAGTTAAAGAAATCCATCTATGGATTGAAACAAGCATCGAGAAGCTGGAATCACCGCTTTGATGAGGAAGTAAAGAAATTTGGCTTCATCAAAAACGCTGATGAGGCTTGTGTGTATAAGAAGGCTAGTGGGAGCAATAACTTTCCTAGTATTGTATGTTGATGACATACTACTATTTGGAAATGACATTCCAACCTTGGAAGGTGTAAAAACCTGGCTTGGAAGTTTTTTTCCATTAAGGATCTTGGTGAAGCCGCCTATATTCTAGGAATAAAGATCTATAGGGATAGATCAAGGCGGTTGATTGGTTTGAATCAAAGTGCGTACATTGATAAGATCTTGAAAAGGTTCAAGATGGAAAACTCTAAGAAAGGTACCGTACTTATTCAAAGAGGAACAATATTGAGTACGACTCAATGTCCTAGCTCAAAGGATGAGCAAGGTAAAATGAAGGCAATCCCATACACATCTGCTATTGGATCCATCGTGTATGCGATGATATGCACTCGACCAGATGTGTCATGCGCCTTAAGCATGACAAGCCGTTACCAGCAAAATCCTGGAAGCAGTCATTGGATGGCTGTTAAGAACATACTTAAGTACCTAAGGAGGACAAGAGACATGTTCTTATCTATGGATCTGGTGATGAGGAACTCGTTGTAAAGGGTTACACGGATGCGAGTTTCCAAACCGATCGTGAGATTCTCGGTCACAATCGGGATATATTTTCATTCTGAATGGAGGAGCAGTCTCTTGGAAAAGCTCCAAACAGGAGGTGGTGGCTCTATCAACTACAGAATCAGAATACGTCGCCGCCTCATTGGCAGCTCAAGAAGCTGCATGGTTAAAGAAATTCATTGCTGATCTGGGGGTTGTACCTTCCATTTAGGACCCCCTAGAGATCTTTTGTGACAACGAGGGTGCGATTGCTCAAATCAAGGAACCTCGTGCTCATCAAAAGACTAGGCACATTGAGCGGAGATTCAACTACATACGAGATGAAGTTGAAAAGGGAAAGATACGTATTCGCAAAGTTCATACAGATCAAAACATTGCGGATCCTCTCACGAAGCTCCTTGAAAAGGCAAAGCATGAAGGTCATACTTGTGCCATGGGACTTCGATATTCTAGTGATTGGATTTGATATGTAAATTTTGTATTTGGATATGTGGAACTCTTTATTTGAATAAAATTACTTGGTTATAATGTTTCAATTAATGTTCCAATTTTAGCATGTTTAATCCATGAGTAAAATATTCACTCTAAATGTCCGTAGTCATTCAAACTTGTGGGAACAAGTGTGAGGGTAAGACTATTATGAACTTGGATTGGTTGATATACATAAGGATGAATATAGAGCAATGGGTTGCTACCAAGGTTCATGGATATTTGTGGGATGCAAATATTGGACAGACCTGCATCTCAAATATTACTACATGGGATCTTTTGATTGATCATAAGTAAATTTGAGTAAAGGCGAATATCATTTGGTATCCTCAGACCTGAGATACATATTGGGTTTTGATATTCACCAAGTGTTATACCTTGAGCTTATTCTTCACTGTCCTGAAATAGTGGATAGTGCATAAGGGTATGTTTGGGCATGACACGAGGTGTTTGTGAGAAACGTATGTTATCAAGATGGAATTTGTTCCTCTTATTCGTTGAGAGTTAGATGTCTAAGGCCTGATTAAGTTAAATCAACAAGGAATGATCATTCTGTGTCCTTGGATTTAACATGACATCTGTGACAAAAGGATAAATGATTAATTCACCTAAAAACATTTCAAGTATGGTACTTGAAGAGGATGATGTTATTGAATGGCACTTAGTCATACGTATTAAGGGTAGTAAACCGTTGTTAGGCGGTATTTACTACTTACATCAATCTTCTATGAATCTTGTGCAAGTGGGAGATTATGGATCTTATATGCCCAAGACACATATAAGATTGATGTGGTTAGTGCGTAATGATCCAAGTCAGGTCATACCCAATAACAAGTTAGACAAACACCATCAAATATTTGTTTAATGATAGGATCATGCAACAATATAGACACCTAATTTAGAAAATTGGTTTTCTAAATATTACTTTTGTGTTAGAACAAAATTAAATGGATGATTTTGTTCAAGAGAGATTTATTTGTTTCATTATTTAAAATGGTTAGATAATGACTTATAAAAGAGTGTTGTGTTATAAAATTACAACTTGGTTTTAATTTTACAACATGATTAATAAAAGGTGCAACTTATACAAAATAAAAGTGTGGGAAAACTTGTTTTGTTTTAAAAACTTTCGGCCGCCCAAGGACATTGGGATAACCTTTTTTGTCTTGGTTCTTGCATAACTTAACTTATGCAACACACCACAATCACTCTCCTAAGACACTCTCTCTCACACACACTAAAACTCTCTCAACTTGGCTGCTTGATTTCGAGCTTGAAGCAGAAAGTTTGGGGCTGAAGTTCCGAGTTCTAGTGAAGCAAAAGAAGAGGTTCTTTTGGGTGTAGCAACCTAACAAGCAAGGTGTTTGAAGGGCTTGGGGTATCACAGATTTGAGGCCTTCTCTTTTGAAGATTAGTCACTCAAAAGCATCATCATCTTCATTTATTTCGATCTTGTTTTGCTGCTGCAAGGTAGTTTATGGCAGCTTCTTTATGGCTGTCCATAATGCTCGTATTATGTCTTCTTTGCTTGTCTATTCACATAATGATCCTTGTTAAATGGGTTTGTTTTATACACTAATATGGTCACCTAAGAACATATATTTCAGTTTTGAAAATCATTCAAAAACTAAGATTATCCGCTGCGTTTTCTGAAAGTTTAAATGGTTAAACTACGTTTTATGTTCTTGCAAACCCAACAAACCTTTGATATATTACATTATTAATAACTATCATCTCAAACATGACCCTTTTAATTGAAAACCATTTGATCACCTTAGACTTGATCCTTTTAACTTGTGATTCATAGTGGTCATCTAGTTACATAGTCCGACATTTACACAAAGCAGGAAATAAAATAGAAGACGACTTTAATAAAACCAAAAGAAGACATAATTTTGTGTTTTTGGTTTGTGGTGGATTGAGACCTCTCAGACATTATTTCACTGACTTTTCCTCCTAAGCAGACCAGCTTTAATTATTTTATCATTTCTGGAATTATTCATATGGAATCATCCAGGTATATCATAATCATTTGGGACCATTTTATAAGTACTTTGATACTAGATTCTCATTATTCTGAGAGTCAATAGCACTTTAAGGAAATCATAATAGAGCTATAAGATGCACATAATGATTTTGACTGTTGAGAGGTGCAGCCATGATGATTGTCAGTATATTTGTCCACTTAAATCCATACATAGATTTTTGACTCACACTGGTGATAAGTTAGGCTATATTATTTCAACAAGCATTTGTGGATCCCACACTTATATGGTAATCAACATTCCTCAGGAGATTTTTGAGCGGGCTACGAGTATTTGCCAAGAAGAAACTATTCTAAGAGCTTTCAAAGAGATGCCAAGCCTCAGGTCATTGCCATCGCACAGTAGAGAGGCGTAAACAACAATGAATTATAGAATATTTAGGTTATGCTTATCCTCACGTTAGTGCCAACACACAGCAGAGAGGCACACACCCAATCTTCTTGTTAGAGCATTTGTTTTTCTTTTGTACATAATGCACCAACAACATTAGTCATTAGCTTGATTGTACTTAGCAATTTGTCCATGTGCTTGGCTCATTTTTATGGTCATCCACACACATTTGTGGCGTTTATTTTGCTCGCCACCCCTTATTGCAAATCTGTTGATTGTGTTAACGAGGGATAAGATGAGAACTCACAGCAAGTTGAACATATTAGTTTGAATTTTATTCACCAAAGAAGTCTACTCGTCTATTGTGTTAAATCTACCGACACATCATATAATGAACTAGCAACCCTAGGTCTACTTTCTCTATGTTACCTCAGTAGCATACCAGTGTACTATCACTTTTCCTTAATTTTGCTTAGGCTTCTCGTAATTTGAATCTTGCATTTTGAACTTTTAAATCCTTTTCATGTCCCAACCAATTTGTTCCCTATGTATTATCATTTTTCTTAAACTTTGAATCAAAATCCCAGACATGATTTCTTTGCTTTTTGCTTATCTGCCCTCCCCCTCATTTTTTATATAATTTAAAACTCAATACTCAACTATTCTCCCCCTAAAATTCTATAACCGAAAATCTTTTTGTGTTTTTGGATTTTAAAAGACAAGAAAAAAAATAAAAAAAAAATAATAAATAATAAAATAAGAAAGACTTGTCAGACTAAGAACTCTATTCTTCTTGAATCACACCACTTTTCTTTTTCATGTCATTAACCTCTAGATGATATAAAAACCAAGGTTTGTCAAACGTTTTTGTGTAGAGGTCGGGGCGTTGAAAATCCATATTAATTTTAACAACATCGATTAATTTCTTTTCAAAACAGTCACATATAAAATGATATTTAATACCGATGTGTTTAGTTTTTGGGTGTTGGACTTGATTTTTAGTGACAACAATTGCAGCAGAATTATCAACAAAGATAGGGGTGTTAGAAAATTGGAAACCGTAGTCTTGCATTTGCTGTTGAATTCAAATGATTTGGGAGAAACAGCTTGTAGCAGCAACATATTTAGCTTCACATGCTGATAGAGCAACAGATGTCTGCTTCTTACATTGCCAAGTGACTAACCATCTTCCAAAGAACTGACATTCCACTGATGTTGACTAGTAATTCATCTTGCAACGCCATAATCTGAGTCACTATACGCTGTAAGCTCAAAGTCATCATCATGAGGATACCACAAGCCGAGTGTTGGAGTACCCTTCAAATAACTAAAGATCCTTTTAACCCACTTAGATGATTTACTTTCGGTTTAGCCTGATATTTGGAATAGAGACACGTGGCATACATAATATCAGGACAAGAGGCTGTGAGATACATAAGTGATCTGATCATTCCTTGGTACATAGTGGCATCTACCGTATCACCATTTTCATTGGGTGCCACATCATGGTTCGTGGCAGGTGGTGTTATAGCAGTCATTGCATTCTCCATGTCGAATCAATTGAGGATATCTGCTACATATTTGGACAGATGCAGGAAGATTCCTTTTGGTGTTTGATCCACCTGTAACCCAAAAAAGAACTTCATCTCTCCCATAGCACTCATCTCGAACTCAGCTTTCATCACAAATTCAAATTCCTTACATAAAGCTTCATTTTTGGAGCCGAAGATGATGTCATCCTCATATATTTGTACGAGTACTAAATCACTATCGTTCTCTTTGATGAACAACGTGCAGTCAATAACTCCTCTGCAAAAACCATGTTTCAGCAGATGAGTAGAGAGTTTCACATACCAACCTTGTGGAGCTTAATGAATCCCGTATAAAGCCTTGTCAAATATATAAACTCTATCCGATGATAAGGATCCTCAAATCCTTTGGGTTGACTAACGTACACCATTTCACGAATTTCATCATGAAGAAAGGCACTTTTCACATCCAATTGATAAACTTTAATCTTCATGTAGGATGCATAGGCTAAGAAAATATGAATTCCTTCCATTCTTGCCATGAGTGCAAACACTTCATTGTAGCCATGCCTTCTACTTTTCTGAACCCTTGAACGTCAAGCCTAGCCTTGTTTCTGATTATGACTCCTTGATCATCTCTCTTCCATTTAAGAACCCATTAGTGCCAATCACCTTTGGACCTTTTGGTCTATCCACAAGAGTCCATACTCCTAACTTCTTGAACTGAAGGAGTTCTTCTTGCATAGCACTAACCCAAGCCTCGTCGTTTAAGGCTTCACTTACATATTTTGGCTCAAATTGAGACACAAAACATCGATAAGCACCATCGTGTAGATAACCTTTTTCCATGACAATGGCATAATTAGCTGAGTATAGCTGATTTCGTGTCTGAACTCCTGATAGAACATCCCCAATGATGTTGTCCAGGGGATGACACACATTAACTCGAGATCCTGGAGTGGTGGGAACAACTACTTCAGTGTCCAGATTGTTGGACCAAAAGAACCAATGATCCAGATCAGAAAAACCTTAAGTCCCACAGACATCAAAACAACTGAAGTGATCTACAACAGCTGAAGACAAAGTCTGAAGACAAAGTCTGAAGACAAAGTCTGAAGACAAAGTCTGAAGACAAAGTCTGAAGACAAAGTCTGAAGACAAAGTCTGAAGACAACTGCTGAAGACAAAGTCTGAAGACAACAGCTGAAGACAAAGTCTGAAGACAAAGTCTAAAGACAACAGCTGAAGACAATGTCTAAAGACTAAGTCTGAAGACAACTGCTGAATACAAAGTCTGAAGACCAAGTTCTCAGAAGTTGTCACAATAGCTGAAGTAGTTCTCTTCAGTAGTTGTGATGGTTTACTTTTCAGTAGTTTGTAATCAGTAGTTTTATATTATGTAAAATATCTAAAGTTCTTACACTTCAGATGTTATAACTTCAGTAGTTGTAATGTTAGCTTGTACTTAGCTTTTTGTGAAGGTGTCCTCAGTTGTTGTGGACATCTTCAGTAGTTTAGTTTACTTTCAGTTGTTTGTATAAATCAGTTAGCTATCACTATCAAGTGACGTCAGCTGATGTCACATTCCTTTATAAAAGGAATGTTGACCTAATTTCCTTGTAACCGAAGCGTGTGCGTGAATGAAAACATTCTCTTTGCGGAAAACTTTCTCTCTCTCTAACCGTCACTGTTTGATTGAATATTCATATTATTCTTGCTTAAATTTAGTCTAATTCTTGTGCTATTCCGCCGCAAATCTTAATCTAATTGATCAAACTAGATCCCGATCCTTTCAGATGGTATCAGAGCTGGTTAATCATTGATCGATTAAACAATTGATCATTGAAACTACTCTTTTGATATCTAAGTTTGATCGAATTAGCAAATTTGCAAGAATTGGTTATAGAGTTTGATTTTCTAGTTGCTTCCGGTGAATTAATTTGAGATTCGTCTTGTTTAAAACTGTGTTGTTGAGTTTTTAAGCTAGATCTATTAAAGTCTCATTGAACCTGTTTGAATTGGTGCAAATGGCTACATCAATGAATGATCCTCACAATACTGGCTCCTCAACAAAGCCTCTGATGCTTGTTAGGAGTGAGTATAACATATGGCAACGCCGAATGCTCCATCACCTGTCTATCAACAGTTCAGGTTGTTGGAAATCTGTGGTTCATGGACCATATAAGCCTATGGTGAGTAATCCGGAAACCAATGAGATGGTTCCGAAGAAGAAAGAGCAATACTAGATGAAGATCTGAAACTGTTTGAAATTGATGCTAAAGCCCATGGAATTCTGGCCATGGCACTGCCTAATGAAATCTATTCTGGACTTATGCATCATGAACTGCTCATGACCTCTGGGTTTGCTTCTGAAAGAACAATTTGGAGGAACTGATTAGGTTTTGGCAAACAATAGAGAGATCCTTGCCTAGCAATATGAGACATTCTCTCATAGAATGGTGAGTCACTGAGTCAACAGTTTGAGCGATTTTCCTGTTTGATATCTGAGTTGAAAATGGTTAAACATGAATATACAAACAGTCAGATGAACAATAGATTCCTCAGATCCCTGCCTGAGAGATGGGACACATATACTATTGTCCTACGCTCCAGTGCAAATCTGGACAATCTATCTCTCACCCAACTTCATGGGAAACTGTTAACATTTGAAAGAGAGATAGAACAGAAAAGGAAACTGGCTTCATCTGGGAAGCTCACTGATGATTTTGTACCAGGGATACTGCTCTGGTTGGTCATGAGTCAGAATATGCTGCATCAGAAAGTTCTTATGATGAGCATATAGATTTCTCTTCAAACAGTGGAGATCCTGCTTTTGTTGGTGTTGATAGTATTTAGGGTGTAGCAGTGATAATTTGTGCTTTTTGATGGATGATTTGAAAGGAATTGCTGATGATGATCTGGAAGAGATGGATATTTTGAGCCAAATGGCATTAATCAATATCATATCTCAAAAATTTTACAAAAGGACAGTAGAAAATTTCCTGGTCTCTCTGGAAAAACCAAAGTTGGTTTTGACAAACAAGTTGAGGTGTCACAAGTGCCATAGACTTGGACATTTTGCAAAAGAGTGTAGATCATTTGGATCTAACTCCTCTGCACCCTTTGTGACCTTTCCATGCAATAGCTCACAAAACAAAGGGCAACATTCTACCAGTTATGGTCATCATTCACAAATTCAATCATCTCCTGCATTTTGTCCCTCCTCAGGTCAATGCCATATCCTTATCCCTGTTTTTACATGCCTAGTCCAATCGGTTCCAGTACCTATAGCTTAACAACCACATGCCCTACCTAAGCCTCAACCATCTCAATCAAATCAACAATCTCAATCTCAATCACATCAAAGCTTTTTCACACCTGGAGTAGCTTACCAGATGACTTTCTGGTTATTCTGAACAGTTTTCTGGTGCTGGTCAACATGGTGGTGAAAATCCTTTTGGAAATCTTGCTCTTATGGCCCTAGAGTCTACTGATGGTTGATGCTCAAATGCTTCATCATCACAGGTACCACAGGTATCTTCTGAGGCTAAGGCCAAGTTGTGTTCTGAGTCATGCATAGCTGCTTTTGTCTCAATTAGAGAAGCAAATGTAGCTTTAATTAATCAAAATCTTGACCTAGAAAAGTGATTTCCAAAAGAAAAGCTGAGTTTGAGTCTGTTTTAAAGAAAAAGATGATGAGATATACAAATTAAAATGCCAAATCACTGATGAAAAGGCAAAGGTAGAGGTTATTTTAGAGAATCATAAGAATCTCAAAGAATCACTTGCAGCTACTCAAGTAAAGTCTGAATGCTGGGTATCATCCTGCAAGGGGTTTGAAATGCTTCTCAGTAAGCAAACAGCTTCAAATGTGAAGTTTTGGATTGGGTATAATCACACTGTACCTCTTACAGATTTTACTCCCAAGACAGAAGTAAAATCTGAAGGTGAAAGCAATTCCCAAACCACATCATCATGTGTCTCATCCTCAAGTGATAATGCAAAATCAGAGGATGAAGTCAGTAATAGTACCTCAGCTAATCAATTTGCTCAGCCTCTCACTGCTGATAAACACATGATCGAAGAAAAGTTGAGCACCTCAGGTGTTGTCTCACAAAGTATTCAAGTACTGAAGAGCAAGTAACAACACCTAAAGAACATTTCAAACCAATGAAAACAAACATGGTTTGACAACTGCTGAAGAGTCTATCAGGAATCCAAGAGTACTCATTGAAAACTTCTAATACAATCTTCAGTTGTTACAAATCCTTCAGTACTTAACATAAGTACTGAGAGGAAGAAAGTACTGAAGAACACACCTTCAGTAGTTTCATCTTCTTCAATAGTTGAACAACAGAAGATGAAGAAAAAGCCATGTGAAATATGTGGTCTATTCAATCATCTCATGATGAATGTTGGTACAGAAAGGGTTCAAAATTCAACAAAGATAAAATCATTAAAAAGAAAAAATAAATGAAAGATGAATTTGAAACCAAGTTTGTGCACAAAACATCTCAAACTGATAACCTAAAGTTATTACAAAAATCTAAAAGGAAAGGGGTTTATCATAAAATAGCTGAAAGTATTCCTCATGGAATATCAAAACACCATACTAAGTCTGTGTCTTTCAAAAAGGAGGACATGGTGAGTCACAGAACCAATCAAAAACAAGTACTGATGTGTCTGCTGAACTGAAGGCTTTAACAACCAATCAGACACAACTTGTTATGATGGTTCAACATCTGTTGGGGAGAGTTTACCAAATAGATGTACCTATGATTAAACCACTGAAAAGGAAAACTAAGCCAAAATCAAAGGAATCCTTTTCAGCACCATCTCCACCTTCAAAGGCTATTAATCATGACAAATTAGTTAGTATAAAATCTGATGAGAACAGACCCAAAACCAAAATGGTTTGGGTCTCAAAAGCTAACTAGTTGTTGTGACAAATGCAGGGTTCTTCAACATGCCATAGAAGCATCTGGTATGTGGACAGTGGAGGATCTATGCATATGACAAGAGCAGTTCTCTTCTTCATGACTACTCTCAAGGAAAGAAGGGATTTGTAGCTTTTGGTAATGATGCTAAGGGTTACATCATCGGCAAAGGCTTTGTATCAAATGGTGAGATAAGATTTGATGATGTTAACCATGTGGAAAATCTCAAGTACAACTTCTTAAGTGTCAGTCAAATTGTGATAAAGGGCATGTTGCACTTTTCACCAGTCAAAACTGTTAGATTCTGTCTTCCAATGTTTTGAGAATGATTGACAAGATATTGGATGAATATACTCTCCTGAAGGCCAACAGGATTGGAAGAGTATATGCCTTAGACTTATCAATGAAAATTGATCTAAAAGGCCATCCGTGTCTGTTCTCTAAGGCCTCTCCTCAGAATCTGAACTATGGCACAAAAGGCTTGGTCATGTGAATCTTAAAAACATGAACCAGCTTATCCATCATGGTTTAGTGAGAGGTCTGCCATTAAAGGAGTTCAAATGTGATGACAACTCTTCTGCTTGTTTAAAAGGAAAGCAACACAAAGTATCATTCCCTCCAATAGAAGAACCAAAGTCCACTGCCTGCTTGCAATTACTGCATATGGATCTTTTTGGTCCAGTAAGAGTGATGAGCATGGCAAAGAAAAAATATTGTGTGGTAATTGTGGATGATTATTCCAGATTTGTATGGACCTTCTTCTTACATTCAAAAGATGAGGCTGGTCAAATCATTATCTACTTTGTGTTGCATGTGGAAAAGCAGTACTCCCTTTCTATCAAGTGTGTGAGGAGTGATAATGGCACAGAATTTAGAAACCACACACTTGATGAATTCTATCTCTCTAAGGGAATCAAGAGGCAGTATAGCATTCCAAGAACTCCTGAACAAAATGGTGTGGTGGAGAGAAAGAACAGGACCCTTATTGAAGCCACAAGGTCAATGTTGGCTGATTCTGGTTTGCCACTAACCTTTTGGGTGAAGCTGTCACACAGCTTGCTATGTTCAAAATAGAGTGTTAGTAATCAAGGTTGATGAAGACTCCTTATGAAGTGTTACATCATTTGGCTCCTCTGATTTCCTTTTTTAGAGCATTTGGGTGTCCTTTGTATTTCTTAACACAAAGGATCCACTTCAGAAGTTTGAATCAAAGGTGGATGCAGGGTACTTTGTTGGGTATTCATCTACTTGCAAGACATACAAAGTTTTTAATTGCAGAACAAAGATAGTTGAAGAAACCTTGCATGTAAAGTTTAATGAATCTCCAAAGGAGAAAATCCCACAAAATCCTGTGGAGTTATTTGATTTGGACATACTGCAATATGTTCCTATCAGCCTCCAGCAGTTGCGGATTCTATGAATCTATCATCTCCTGCAACTAGTCATTCATCTGGTGATTCTAATGCAAGGTTTAGTGATCACCTGCCTGAGTCTACTAACCTTGATGTTCCTGTAGCTTCAGCAGTTCCATCCACAACAATGCTGATGAGATCTCTGATTCCTCTACTTCATTTGAATTGCCATTTCATTCTAGGTTTCAAGAGTCTGGATCAACATCTGTTGCTGCTGAATCGCCTACAAACACTTGCACAGATCTTATTAAGTATCAAGAACTGAAGAATCACCCCATGTCTCAGATCATTGGTGACATCAATGCTGGTGTTTCAACTAGAAGTCAATTGTCCAATTTCTACTTTTATGCTCTCTTCATCAGTCTGCAAAAGCCAAAGAACTATCATATTGCATTAAGAGACAATGGATAGGTTGAAGCAATGAAACTTGAGCTTCTTTAGTTTCAAAAGAAGGAAGTGTGGGAACTGGTTCCTATACCCCAAGGTAAGTGTGCAATAAGCACTAATGGGTGTTTAGGAATAAAACGATGAAAAAGGTCAAATTGTCAAGAACAAGGCCCTGGTTGTACAGGGGTTTTCACAAAAAGAAGGTATTGATTATGATGAAACATTTGCCCCTGTAGCCAGACTAGAGGCAATCAAGTTGTTCTTAGCTTATGCTGCTTTCCATAATCTTAAAGTTTTTCAAATGGATGTCAAAAGTGCATTCTTATATGGTAAAGTAAAAGAAGAAGTTTATGTGTGTCAACCACCAGATTTTAAAGATATAAATATCCAGATTAGCTGTATAAGCTTGATAAGGCTCTTTATGGGTTAAAACAAGCTCCCAGCCTAGTATGAAACAATGTCTAACTTTCTTCTTCAATAATTCACTAGAGGCTCCATAGATAAAACTTGTTCATTAAGAAAGTAGGCATGCATAAGCTCCTTGTTCAAATTTAGGTAGATGATATTATTTTTGCATCCTCTGATCCCAGTTGTGTGATGCCATTACTAAGTTGATGCAACAAAAGTTTGAAATGAGTGCCATGGGAGAATTATAGTTCTTTCTGGGTTTGCAAATCAAACAAATGGCTTATGGAACTTTCATTCATCAGTCAAAATATACAAAGGATTTGTTGAAAAAGTTTGATTTACAAAACTATAAATCCTGTTCTACTCCCATTGTGTAGCACCACCCATTGGATGCTGATCAGAAAGGTAAAGCAGTTGATGAAACTCTTTACAGATGTATGATTGTTCCTTGATGTACCTTACAGCTTCTAGACTAGACATTATGTTTGCAACTTGTGTCTGTGCTAGATTTCAGGCTGCACCTAAAGTATCCCATATGATTGTAGTCAAAAGGATCTTTAGATATTTGCAAGGAACTCAATCTCTAGGACTTTGGTATTCCACTGGGCACTCTTGCAATTTAGTTGCTTTCTGTGATAGTGACTATGCAGGGTGTAAATTAACCAGAAAATCAACCTCTGGTGGATGCCAATTTCTAGGCAATTGTTTAGTTTCTTGGTAGAGTAAGAAACAAACTTCTTTGCTACATCCACTGCTGAAGCAGAGTACATTGCTACTGCAAGTTGTACATCTCAGATACTCTGGCTTCAGAATCAATTACTGGATTATGACATTACAGAGACTAAACTCCTTATGATGGATAGTGCTTCAGCTCTTTGTATTGTTAAGAATCCTGTCTAGCATTCTAGGACCAAACATATTGCGATCAGACATCATTTTATCAGGGATTGTTATGAAAAAGGTCTGATTGATCCAAAGTTTGTTCCTAGTGCTGATGAGCTTGCAGATATATTTACTAAGCCTTTGGACAGTGCAACTTTCCAAAATCTAGTGCTAAGGCTTGGTATGCTGCAGCTTGAATGATCTGACAACTACTGATGATCTCAGTTCATAAGTACTGATCCATTAGTATACAGTTGTCAAAAATAAGTACTGATAAGTTATTTTATCTTCAGTAGTTTTCATAACTACTGAAGACTAAATTACTTAAAAGTACTGAAGTACTTTATTTGTTGAAACGTACTGATGTGGTTACCCACCAGTGATGTCTATTCTAACAGATAAGTACTGATGACCAATGATACATCTGAAAATCAGATAATCTGCTGAGTAAGTGTTAGGGTCAAATGAACAATTGAGATCTGTGAATTGATGACAACAACTGATGAGCAATTTTACTCTTCAATTGTTTCAATAACTGTTGTTTCATTTCAAAACAAGTGAAGCCAAAACCAAGTCTTTAGTAGTTTCAAACTACTGATGACTAACACCAAGTCTTCAGTTGTTTACAACATCTGAAAGTTAAAACCATGTCTTCAGTCATTTTCTAACAACTGATGACTAACACCAAAACTTTTATTTGTTTTCTTTCAGCCGTTTCATAACCTATAAATACCTAACCCTAACTTCAAACTTTTCATAAGTCGTTTTCCGAACGTTCATCTTCATTAATGGCGACCATGCAAATCAAACCACGACACAACTGTGTTGCCTATTTCACAAAATCGGCCTTTTGGACTAAGTTTGATGCTTCCATTGATCTGATGGTTGATTCCCCATATCAAACTGCTTTTCTTCTGAATCCAACCATCTATCCCGATACCCTTCGCCAATTCTGGACAAATGTAACTGTCCATACTAGTGAGAATGATGTCAGGATCACTCTCCAGTCATTTCTAAACCAGAAGAAGGTGGTAGTCACTCCTGCTATCATTCGCCAAACCCTAGATCTGAATGATGCCACCTTTGTCACCAAATACTCGAAGGGCACCATTGATCTATCATTCATCAATCATGGATTTGAGGGCGACCTAAGTGCTACAACCATTCTGAAGAAGCACTTCCATGATGCTAAACGCCTAATCTTCCACATGATCAATGTCTGCCTTGCCCCCAAATCCTCTTCATGGGATCAAATGTCATCCAGGTGGCAGCAGGTATTGTATTCTATCCTTGAACGTAAAAGCTTAAATTTTTCTGAAACTATATTCTTGGAATTAAAAGATCTGGCAATGAAACCTGTGGCTAACAGATGGATATTATATCCAAGGTTTCTTATGGCCATAATCATAAATCAATTAAAATTTGATGGCCCTGTTGGCCATGGAGTCCCTGCTGTGGTAGTTTTGCCAGAGGTATCTCCAGGCACAACTCTGACCACAACTTAAAGAGGCTGCCAAACTGCTAAAACCCAAGCGGAGGAACCCACAGCTCATCCTCCAGATCCAAAGTCCCCTCCAAACCACAATCCAAAGAAACCAAAAGGCTACTCAGGAGTTGAGTCCCCGATGATGCCCCTGCAACACAAAGGCAGGATGAAACTAGGGTAGTAATCCCCTGTAGTTTCCATGACTCTACCAGCTGAAACTGCTCAGGTATCCTCTCAATAGGATCCTGATGCAACCAAAAATGGGGAAACCACATTACTGGAATCTCTCTCACTTGAGAAGATTGCCATTAAAGAGACCATTCACCCTAGGTGAATCCTCTTCACACCTATGTCCCACTGAAGCACCCCTACAAGCCCAACTATGGTCATTGCACAAGTGCTGACTCAACTACATTCCTCTAACCCTCCCCAGAAACCTATTACCACTAGGAAAACCTCAACAGTTGAGGGAGAGGATTATAATGTGGCTGATAACCCACAACACAGGGATTACAGAGTTCAATCTCCCTGTGTAGAGGAGGAGATTCGAACATCTGGTGAGGCTGCCTCTTCTCCTGTTTCAGCACATGACCAGGATGAAGGTGGTATCATTTAAGTCCTCACCAGAGGCAACTGCCAATGAAGGACATAATCCTGAGGCAGGAAGTCCCCAGTTCCAAGAAATAGGGGCACATGTGAATACTGATCTACCCTCAGCACATGTTCATCCTGATTTAATCAGGAGGTCAGATGATTCAGCAAATACTGATGATGACCTGGGCTTTTTCTTTGATGTTCTAGCCCCAACACCATTCTTGAGACTGAGGTATGCAGACTACAAGAACTGCTTGCCAAAATGTCATAAGAATCAAGTCCATCTGCCCCAATTCACCCACAGATCGCAGATTCTTTGATCCTCCCAAACACTGAGCCACTCCCAACAACTATGCCCCAGCCTCTGATTCAGGCACCATTTCTTAGGGACAGAACCCCTCTGAGCAAATGGTTGCTGCCTTTCAATCCTTCTTACCTTCATCACTAACATTGTGCATCAAGCCATTGATGAGAGGCTTTCCTCAAATCTTCAAACCTTAGTTGATAATGCTGTTTCTAAGAGACTTTTTGACATTCAAACCCCTGAACCTAATGCAACCAAAAAGGGGAGTCTAAGTCAGTGAAAGCAGACAAAAGAAAGAGAGTTGAAGAGGAAGAAGAAAATAGAAGAAAGAAAAGGAGTGATCACCTACAAGAGAAAGAAGAGTTTTGAACAGACTAAAGGTGAGAAAAAGTTAGAAGAACTGATCAAAGAAGCTGATGAGGAACATAGCAGATATATGGATAAGATCATTGATCAACACTTCAGACAAGGTTTTGAAACAGCCAAACTTGACTCTAAAATCAGAAGGCTAGAGATTCAAGAGATTGAACATAGATGGGCAAGTTGGAGTGAGAACGAAAGGGAAGGCTGGAAGCTATGACAAGATTCATATCAAAGCATTTGGGAAGATCAATCATTGAAGTGAAGTCATGGTCCAGAGACAGTATTTTGGAGATAACACTAGAATCTGTTCTTCTGAAGTATTCAACAAAGGATTGATCATAGAGCTCTTGATAAAGCTGGTGCTGGGAAAAGGTTGGTATGGCAAAGTTATCCAAAGCTTCACTCACAACCATGATGCTAGAGCAGCCTGCACAATCTCCTACACCAAAACAACCAACTTCACAACCCTCAAAACAACTCCTTTACCCAAGAAACATACTCAAACCACTACCAATGATGCACCCAAGAGGAAGAGAAGGTGTTGAGGATGGAAGAAGAAGAAGAAGATGATAAGGATGATAGTCTGCCAATCTCCGCGTTCTTAAAATAAAGATGCTTGAGCCCGGAGTCAACCAACAACAATCCACCTGACATCCAAAGGCAAATGGTAAAAGTCAAACTTGAAGAAGAAGAACATCACAACAACATGATGAGCGCTGTTAAGGATGGTTGATAAAGAGTTTCCTAAGTCTTCATCCATACAAGCTATGAAGAAATGCTCAGAGGTTGTATGCTCTCAAATTCACATTTCAATATCAGAAAGAGAGAGTGAGAATTTGGCCTAACCCAGAGTAAGTGACAGAATTCATAAAAAGAAGATTACAAGTAGATACAATGGCCAAGTAAAGAAGATTGTAGATGCTGTGATAATGCTAGCCATTGTAGTGTCACCCTGGGAAATCCTTGATAACTTCAAGAGGCTTACAAGTCAAACATGACTCCACAAACTTTACTAGAAAACAAAATGGTAAGAGGGGGTTGATCTACAAGAAGCTTGAAGAAATAAGGAGAAATTAGCTCCAGTTGTTGCTTGAAGGCACTCATCCTGATGAGTTTGCATACAGGTGTTAGGATCAGTGATCTAACTTTGATAATTAGAGTGGATTGCAGCGGAAATCGAACAATGAATTAGACAATTCGCAAGAACACAATTGATATTCGATGCAAAAGTAAACAGTTATAGAGAGAGAATTCTGCAAAAGGATATTTCATTCAATGCTTTCGTGGTGGCTAAAATGTCACACTTTACAATAGGTCACATTCCTTATATAGGATATGTGACGTCTACTGATGTCACTTGATAGTGACATCTAACAGAATTATTCAAACTACTGAAACTATGCAAACTATTGAGATGTTCTCAACTACTGATTACATCTCAGAGAATGCTTAGTACAAAACATAAAACTACTGAAACTAAACTACTGAAACTATAACTACTGAAAAGTAAATTACAAGTACTGAAAGGAAACCATCACAACTACTGAAGTTGATAACTTCAGTTGTTGTGACAACTACTGATTACTTTGGTCTTCAGTCTTTGTCTTCATTCTTTGTTTTCAGACTTTGTTCTTTCAGACTTTGTCTTCAGTTGATAGCTTCAGACGTTGTCTTCAGTACTTTACTTTCAGACTTGTCTTCAGGTGATAGCTTCAGACTTTGTCTTCAGCTGATACCTTCAGACTTTGTCTTCAGTTCTTTACTTTCAGACTTGTCTTCAGTAGTAGTCTTCAGTTCTTGTCTTCAGACTTAGTCTTCAGACCTTGTAATCAGCTAATGTCTTGAGCTGTTGTGATCTTCTTTAGCAGTTGTAATGTCTATGGGACTTAGAGGTTTTTTTGATCAGGCTCATTGGTTCTTTTGGTCCAACAAACCCCCCCTGAACCAATGCAGCCAAAACCTCTAAACTTATTGATGATCCCACTTATTCTTAGCAAAAACACCCTCTTGATTAGCTTCAGAGGTAATCAGTTAAGCACAGGCCAGGAAAAGGTTTCTAATCATTTGATTGGCTAAGTATGGAAGGGAACTCTGTTTTGGGGAAACTGAACACAGAGTCTTATCCCAACCATGAAACGCATTCCCATGAATGAGTCTATAAGACTCACTAGCATAGGCCTCAAGAAGAACAACTTGTTCCTCCTGGTGAGTTCTTCTGCTTCTCCTTCGAAGAAGAACTCTGGGCCAATACTCAGACAGGTATCTCACTGTCTTTCATTTTTCAACTCCACAGTTGTTATCTCTCTATAAGCAAATTCATCAGGGTGAGCCTTCAAGCAACAACTGGAGTTCACCTCTTCTGAAGATCTTCAAGTCTTTTGTATAACAACCCCTTCTTGATCATTTTGTTCTCAAGAATAGATTGAGGGGTTGCTTTGGATTTGTGAGCTCTCTTGAATTCTTCAATGATTTACCAGGGTGAGATACCATGGATAAGTAATTGTAGCATTCAAGGTCTTCTTCACTTGGCCATGATATCTACTTGGTATATTCTTCTTATGAATTCTAGAACTTACCCTGGGGTCTGGCCAAATCCGCACTCTTTCTTTTGATGTTGAAAAGTATGTCTAAGAGTGTACAGCATTAGAGCATGTTTCTTCATTTCTTGAATGGATGAGGACTGAGGGAAATCCGTGTCAACCATCTTGAGAAACTGCTCATCATGCTGCTTCTGCTGTTCTGCTTCTTCAATCTTTATCTTCACCATCTGCATTTGAAAGTCAGGTGTAATCACTTGTTGACTTCTGTGCTTAGGTGTTTTAAGGTTGAGAACAACAGAGATTGGCAGACAATCTTTATCATCATCCTCTTCTTCATCTTCTTCTACCCTCAACACCCTCCTCCCCCTTCGGGTGTATCACTGGGTAAGGTTTGAGGTGGTTTTTGGGGTAAAGGGATGGTTTTGAGGGTTGAGTTGTGGGTGGATTTGGTTTAGGGATAGATTTGGGAGATTTTAGAGATAAGGGTTGTGTTTGAGTGGGAATGTGAGAAGAGACTTAGCATTTTGGTGGTGAGTTTGGCTTTGGAGAGCTTTGCCATTTTAGTTCTCTTTCCTGCACCTATTTCATCCAGTGCTTCTATTATCAACCCTTTATTATAGCCTCCAGCAGAGCAGATTTTCTTTGTTATCTCCAAAATACTTTCTTTCAACCAGGCCTTTATCTCTATCAATGATCTTCCAAGGTATTTGGCAATGAATCTGATCATTATCTCCAATCTTTCTCTTTCCAACACAAAATAACAGCCCATTTTGCCTGAATCTCTTCTATTTCCAGCCTTCTGATCTCAAGTCTAATGGGCTGTGTCATGACCTTGTCAAAAGAGCTGATCTATAACTTTATCCATGGATCTGTTGTGAGCTTCATTAGCATCTTTGACAAGATATTTAAGGATTATCTTCATCAGCTTTTGACTCAGCACTCTTCTTTCTTTTATATGTGATCAGTTGTTCTGAGATCAGTTCTTTCTCCACCTCCTTCTCTTTTGTAGGTTCTTTCTCATCATCAATTCTTTTC